>JAVDBV010059826.1:0-23398 GCA_032619315.1 Piper longum
CCAGGGTAAGGCGGAGACTCGCGGTGGGAGCCAAAGTGGATCTCGGAAAATAATATGGTGAAGTGAGGGCTGACGTGGATAGTTCAGATTTTTCCACGAGACACGATCTGAACTTTCGACATCTCGTGGTCTAGTGGGACCCATCTATGGGTATATACAATATACATACAGACAAAAAGCTCAGATCGAGACCATCTGAACTTAAAACTGACTTGAGTTCTGAAATTGAATCTATTGGCTGGAATCGAGGCAAGAAGGTTAAACAGACCTTCAACCTTGAACTTAATCAAAATGGACCCACAGGGGCACAATCGACTGATCCAAAATTATGATGCTGCATGCAAATAAAATGCTCAGAAAATCCCAAACCAATGATAAACACTAAAACGACCTAGATCTAGGCCTAAAATCCTGGCTAACTCATAAAAACCATATGTATACCTCGTGTATACACTGATAACTCATTATATACAGAAAATAACTGAAACTATCATATGCATATTGGGCACAATTAGCCTCCATAACATGCTCATATGGCCATCTAGGCTTCATGCTCAAATTCTTAAAATTAGTCTGGCTGAAACTGACTCAAGACTGTTCCGAACCGGATAACTATACGCACGTAAAACCCTTACCCATAGTTGGGGTTTTACAGTAAGTGTTGTATGTATGAATATGAATCTTAGCCGTGAGTGTGACCCAACACTTGTTTAAGTATGTTTGCTTATTTTCCAGTGAGAGGCAATTTTGAAGTTTCATATGTTTTTGTGGGTAATGGAATCCCGATATGTTAGTTTGTATTAGTTATATTTCGGACCAAAAACACTCGTTCTTGATATTTTCCCTATTATTTATGTACGTCCAGCAAAATTGAGTCGACTTTGGTGAGATGATAGATAAATGCTATACACACTTAAGCTCACTGCAGTTATTTTCTATCTTTTTTTATGTATATTTGATGTATTTTAATATATATTTAAAAATATCTTTCATTCTAATGACACCAAGTAGGTTGTTTCGATTTCATTTATCGATCGAGTCATACCGACCAACAACCTTATATATGACTCAACTCAATCGTAACATTTAACTGAAATTGGGGAGTTACAGCAACCGAGGTCAAGTTATTCACTTAGTTCGACACGGGGCCACACCATTAAATTTCTTAAAGGATGAAATGTCTATCCCCATGCCGAAAGTGGGGACAGGGCACAATGGCTTAAGGCTGCTCATTATGCACTTGTGATACTAAGAGGGTGAATCAATGATAAATATCGTCAATTGAGGGTTGTGAGCCAAAGTGTGTGCGCATATATTGGATTATAACTAAATGGGGCAGTCACCCCTCCTGCTATAATTAGAGCTTGGAATGGCTCATAATCACTAAAAGACCTAATAAATAATGATGTGGGATATATTGACTAGTTACTTTTAATTATACAGCTTAGTGGTTTTATCACTAATGTGATTTTGTGACTGTAGGCGAGCAGCCCTAGACTGGCGATTGATCGTGTGGTTGGTAGTTCCCTTAGCCTTAGACAAGATTTTTTACTGCAGGTGGTTGAAAGAATTGATGAATGAAATTGGACTTCTTATTTTTATTATTTGAATTATAATTCTAACTATGAGAAACGGTTTGGAGATTGTGGGAACTTGCTTTTGCATAGCCAATTTACTTTATGTCATTATTTGCATGTTATATCTAATATAACATGATTTATTCTTATGGTAAATAATTTCTTAAGGAGGTTTGAATTTCATGTTTAATTATTTTCGTTACATTATACCTTAAGCATAATTGTTTGCCATGTTATGATACATGTGCATGCATTTTATTTTTGCATCCTTAGTATTTTTGGGTAACACCTAACCGGCCAAGGTGGGTCGTTACAATATGCCAAGTAATAAAAATGTTAGGTGAGCTATTAAAGCTATTTGACGGGTTTCATGGGGGTTGGTTGGAAAATCTGGGTGGAAAGATGATAATTTTTATGTCACACCCCGATTTCAGTTCCCCTAAGAACCGAATCAGAAATGTTACGATCGAGACAAATCATGTTTAAGGTTATTGGTTGGTATGTCTCGATCGATAAAATAGATCGAAACAACCTGGTTGGTGTCATGAGAATGAAAACCGTTATTTAATATGCCTCAAAATACATCAAATATAAATAAAACTAAGAAAGGAAATAATTGTATTGAGCTCAAGTGTGTGCAGCTTTTGCATGTCCTCCCACGAAAATCGACTCACAATTGGAAAACCTACATATGTAATATAAAAAATATCAATAACAAGGGTTACCGGTCCAAAAAATAACTAGTACAAATTTGAAAATAGGTATTCCATAACCCATGAAAACTTACAAAACTTCAGAATTGCCTCACATTGGGCGGGAAGCAAACATAATTAAACAAGTACCGGCTCGCATTCACGGCTAACATTCATATTCATACATACAACGCTTACGCCCTCACATCCTCCATATTTCACCTGCTACGGTACTCGAGTGGCAAAAGTACCGGTTAAATTAGTGCCACAAATTCCAAAAATATGTTGTGTTATACAGTACCCTCATACTCTAGATGGCCTTACGCTTTGAAGGAGTATTAGTACGGTCCATAGATATCTTCATACGGCTCACTCTCTTATTCGTGAAATTCATCAAATTACACGTGCTTATATAGTAGATATAGGGAAGACGCTTGTATTATATATTTCTGGAGCTTCAGTTCAAAAACTAACAAGGGATCTCATCGTTGCAATTTTATTAAACATGTATAGAAAAATGGCTAAATTGCCCTACATTGGAGGGATCTGATAAAACACCGCCCATGACATCCTACGACTAAAACATAGTTAAACTCGATACGCAGGGAGCCAAGAAGCAAAGGGAGAGTCCTACGAACTTGTATCCAAGTTCAAAGCGCATCTGCTCATCTACGACAAGCTTGAACTCCAAAACCTACATCGGAACCCATGCCAAGTAAGATATCGATGTCTCTTTATGATGCATGCTCGTGGAGTGTGCTCATATCATTAAAACATCCTAATAAAGAAAATAGTGCTAACAAACCAATAAATAAACACGTGGCATGCAAATTGAGAGATAATAATAATAAATAATAAATAAATAAACAAGGAAATGCACTCATAGATAATTAGATAAATGATAAATATATGAAATAACAAATTGAGGTAAATCAAACTACCGGATAAGAAGTTTCTATATAGTCAATATCCTCCTGGTGTGTATTTCCTTTGGCAACTAGGTAGGTTTGGTGTCTTTTAACAAAACCATCAGCCTTTATTTTGAGTTTTAAAACTAATTGCCATTATCCTTATGTTTTTTAAGAAGATCAACCAAATTCTAAACTTTATTTACCTTCATTTACTTCAATTCCTCTTCTATTGCCTTTTTCACTTATCACTAACAGGATTGGAAAATGCCTCATGGATTGTCATTCGCTCATCATCTTCTTGAGATCAAACCATTTCATCTTCCCTTGAAGCACGAAAATTTCAGCCTTGATATCGAAATGACATCAAGGAACAACGGAATGCTCACTACGGTGTAATTGTCATTCTTTAGGAATTTGAATATTTATGTCACTCATACTAGGATGAATTCATCGTAATTATCTTCAACTTGTGGAATAGGTTGAATTGGAGCTATGCTAGTTCCAGATTCATCAATCTCAAAAAGATCTAAATCTAAATTAATATCACCTCGTTGTAGAAAATCATTTTTTAAAAGAGTGACATCTCATTATTCAAATTTCGAAATACTTTCGTATGCATGTTCACCTATGAACAAATATACTTTAGAGTATTCATGGTATCTGATAAAGATACACATTTTGCCCCTTGGAACCAATTTTCCAAATTTGTTAGAAGGATTGTGAACAAAAACAACTATCCCCAAGGGTCCTAAATGAGCAAAACTAGGTTTTCACCCTGTTCATCAATCATAAGGTGTAAAAGACACCGATTTGAAAGACACTCAGTGAAGCATATAGGCCACAGTAAAAAAACCATCATCCAAAAAGGAAATTAGGAGATTAGCCTGAGCAAATGTGACGAATAAGGTATAATAGACAATTTCCTAGCATTCCCTTTTCTCCGTGTGAGATTCCTCAACTTAGTCGTATATCTAGTACCTCATAGGGTAAGCTCATATTTAGTAGTGAGAATGGACTATAGATCTTCAACTTCATTTAATCACTTTCGAAGAGATGACTTAGGCCCATTAGTTTCAATTTGGGTCAAGTTGTTACAGAAGATATCAGAGCAACTTAGTTCTATGTTAGATAATAGGCTAGACTAAGGATGTTAATTAGGCTACTGGTCACATGTGTGCTGGGGCTAGCGGCAAGCCAAGCATAGAAATTTTGAGTTCAAAATTTCCTTAGGTGGGTGGAGTGTGAGATCCCTCAACTTAGTTCCACATCTAATATCAACTAATATAGGATCCTATTTATTAGTGGGAATTAACTATAAATCTTCAACTTTAGTTAACTATTTTTAAAAAGATGACTTACGCCTATTAGTTTCAATTTAGTCTAGGTCCTTGCACTTCGCACCACTCTTGGAACTAATCAGAAAGGTATTGTCTACCTCCATCGATTCGTAAGGTCTTGATTTTGGTGTTTAACTAATTTTTATCCATTTGCTGAAATTGCTTGAAGCGGTCAAAGGATTTATACTTATGTGAAATCAGGTAAACAACACCAAAACACGTGAACTCATAACTGAAAGCGATGAAATAATAAGTGTTATGCCCAGCTCTTATGTTCATAGGGTTGCAGATCTTAGAATGAATGAGTTGTAATAGAGTTTTAGATCTAGTAGCCCCTCCAAAAGGTATCGTAGTAGCTTTCCTACTACACAATGTTCACATATAGGTAAATAAATACATGATAGAGGCTATAATAAGTTCTCTATTGCTAAGCGGTTCATGCGATTTTGACCTATGTGTCTTAATCATGAATGTCAAAGTGTCACATCAATTGAAACATACTACTTGAAGTAATAAATAAATAATTATTATTATTTGAAATTTGAGAATAATCAATATCCAAAATTTAACACCCCGATTTCGGTTCCCTTAAGAATCGAATAAAAAATGTTGCGATCGAGTCGAGTAATGTTTAAAGTTGTCGATCGGTACGACTCGATCGATAAAATATATCGGAACAACCTTCTTGGTGTCATGAGAATGGAAGACATTATTAAATACACGTCAAAACAGATCGAACATAAATAAAAGTAAGAAAGTAAATAACTACGCTTAGCTCAAGTGTATGTAGTGTTTATCTGTTCTCCCACCAACGTTAACTCAAGATTTCAAGACCTGCAAATATTATATAAAAAACGTCAGTAATGAATATTACTGGACCAAAAAAAAATTAATACAAACTGGTAAATGGGTATTTCATTATCCACAAAAACTTATGAAACTTTAAGATTGCCTCACACTCGGCGGTAAACAATATACTTAAGTAAGTGTCAGCTTGCATGCACGGCTCATAATCATATTCATGCATACGATGCTTACGCCCTCACATCTTCCATATCACCAGCCACGGTACTAGAGTGGAAAAAGGAACAGTTAAGTTAGTGTTACAAATTCTGAAAATGTACTGCATTACGCAGTACCCTTATACACCGCACTATCTCAAGGTTTAAAAGAGTACTAGTGCAGTTTATACATATCTCTATACCACTCATTCTCTTATTCGTGAAATCCATAAAAATATACGTACTTATATAATTGGTTTAGGGAATATCATACATTTCTAGAGCTTTGTTCGAAAACCAATAAGGGATCTCATGATTTTAGTTTTATTAAACATGGGTAGAAAACATAATTAAATGGCCCGACATCAAAAGGATCTGATAAAATGTTGTCGATGTCGTCCTATGTATAAAACACAATTAAACTCGACACATAAGGAGTCAAGCAGAGAGGGAGAGCCCTACGGGCTAGTGGTCCATGCTCCAAGCACATTGATACATCTACTGGGAGCTTGGACTCTAAAACTTACATTTGAATCCACTACTAAATAATATACTAACATCTCTATATGATGCATACTCATGGTGTGTGCTCATATCATTAATACATCTTAATAAAGAAATTAGTGCTAACAAAGCTATAACTAAACACCTGGCACGTAATCGAGACATAATAATAATTAATAAACAAATAAATACATACATACATAATTAGGTAAATAATAAATACATGAAAAAAATAATACTCTAATTAAATAATAATAACATAATTATAGTATATAAATACACGGGTAAACACGAGTAAATATCATACATACTTGTCTTAGTAAACACATAAATAATTAAATAATTAATAGATGATTAAATAATAATTCAATAAATAAATAAATAAAAGTTAATATTCATTAATCATGAATAATAATAATATCATAGTTATACAATACAAGAATGCATAATTAAATACAAATAAATAATAACATGCACGCGAACATACGAAAAGATAAATAAATATATAAATAAATAAATATACAATTTAATAAACATAATAAGACTAATATTAATAAGTAAATATAATATTAATAATAACAAATAATCATGTAAACATTCATCATATACCATAAACATATAAATATGAATAAAATAAACAATAATAAATAAATAAATAAATAAATAATAAAGAAAAATAATCATAACATCTAAACATGCTAAATCATGTAAATATGCATCTAAACTAAAATAATGGTTCTTGAATCACTAAAAATGGTTCCAAGACGTATGAAAACGTTTTGAAAATAAGCTGAACTAGACTGACTTGAGCTGAACCAAATCGGATTAGGTTGAGTTAATATGGTCTGGGTTAAATAAACTATTCGGTTGGGTCGGCTAGGCTGGTGGACATGACATGGACATGGGCTAGCAGACTCTAGCATGACCAAGCAGACACTAACGTGGGCTAGCGAACGCGAATGTGGGCAGGCGGACGGGAACACAGGCAAATGGGTTGAACGGGGTTGCCGTTGCTCGTTACCAGAAAACGTCGCCGCCGGTTGGGTTCGATAGAGGACGTCACGACAGAGGTGTTGGTGGTGACGATCGGCGAGTCCGGCCACTTGCTGGCCGTAAAACAGCCAAGAAGTGGCGATATGACAGCCAGGTATGCCAACGTAGGCGGTGGTTGATGTCGGTCTCAAAGGGAAGATCTCAACTCAAGGGGAAACTATGTGGGTGGTTGGATCGGCCAAAGGTGGCTTGCCGGCACCGAAAAATGGCCCAAACGGTGGCGGTGGCGGTGCCGGTGATGAACAGTTATAAAAACTCGGTGGCCGATGGCCGCTACGGCGGCGCCGATGGTGACAGCTGGTACAGACCGATAGCCGGCTACAAGGTGATCACGACCGTACCAATCCAGTGGCCAGAGCAAGACCGGGGGTCTTGTTGGGTACGACCCGAAGTGGTGGCGGCGATAATGGTGTGAAATTTCGAAAATCATCAAAAATCTTTCAACGATAATTGGGTGGAATATAAGGTTGAGTGAATGGCCCAAATCTTGCCACGTGGCATGATCAAGAAGACTAACAACTAGTGGCCTAGTGGGGCCCACCTATGTATATATGCAATATATATATTGACGAAAAGCTCGGATCGAGACCGTCCATATTCAAAACTAAATGGAGTCCTAAAATTGACTCTATTGGTGAGAATAGAGGCAAGAAACCTAAATGGGCCTCGAACCCTGAACACAATCAAGTTAGACCCACAGAGGCATAATCCGGTGATCCGAAATCCCCATGCGGCATGTAATGAGATACCCTAAAAATCTCAAACGGTTACTCAATGCTCCAACAGCCTAGATCTAGGTCGAATATCCTGGCTAAATCATAAAAATCATATGTATACCTCGTGTATACACTGATAACTCATGATCTACTGTATCATAACTGAAACTATCGTATGCATGTCGTGCATACTCAGCCTCCATAACATGCTCATATGACCATCTCAGCATCATACTCATATTCTTAAAATTGTTGTGACTTGAGTTCACTCGAACTGATTCGAGACTAGTCCGTACTGAACAAACTATAATCAGGTAAAACCCTAACCCGAAGTTGGGGTTTTACACAAAATGATAAAACCACTTGAAATAAAACTAGATCCATAATACTCAAAATTTCAATATCCATAATATCCAAAATGATAAGTAATAGTCCTTTTGGAGTTAGTATATTCTTTGCATTTTAGTGGTCACACAGTAACCATTTATTTTGCCAATTCTTTGGATCATAACAATAGTCGTGCAACAATAAAGTTCAGCCACCTCGCAACACCAATTTACAAGTATTTTCTCCTTTGACTTCAACTCTGGAGTTGTTGCCAACGTAAATCCATTGCATCCCTTGTAGAATTTGGCTAAATTCCACATCTACTCCTTGATCTCAAGTTATGTGTTCTGTTGCACCTCAATTAATTGTTCAAAAAGGATGTGAGTCGGTCAACATTAAGCAACTAGTAACATAAAAAGAAACATTAGAAAAGGATGAAACCCTTTCAGGCTAGGTACAAAAATGAGCATAGTGCCCCTTTTTCTCACAATTATAGCAAACAACTATGCTAAAGTCCTTCTTGTCATGCTTCTTGGGATTTTTATCTTGATTATTCTAAGTTGATGAAGCTTGTTTTGAGGATTTGACCCCTTCTTCTTGAGGCACCATCTTCTAAAATGTCAACCTGAGAAAATTTAGCCATGAAAACATCTTCGAAGGATTTAGCTGCCTCAAGGTGCTCATCCTCTAACTCAAGATGGCGTGAGGCATCATCAAAAGTTATAATATTTTCATTCTAGGTCAAATTCATTTCCATATGTTCCTTTGATTGTGGCAATGAGTGAATAACTACTTAGAAATGTTGTTCATCATATGAATATGTTTGACAATTTTCAATTCTTGGTAATATGTCTTATCATAGTATTGGATCACTTCTTATAGGTATCATATTTAATCATCCACCGCCTTAGTTTAATAGTAAAAGTACGATAAAACTACGACAAGACTTATCTCTGAGGGCAATCTACAGAGAATAAACAATCTCATATTCCTCAAATTCACACAACGGATTATTTTGCATTGTACTCAATAGTGTAGTTCGAGCAATGTTGTTCTTAAGATTACATGCATTATAAGCCTCTAAGCCCCTTTTATATTGTGTAGAAGTCTCGGGGGTGTTTAGAGGAGGAGGTTGCACAACATGAGCAATAGCGTCAACTACCGCCATGTTCTATAGGATGAGTTGAATCTTTTAATGTCAGATATCATAATTTTCTTCATTGACCAAATTTTCCCCCTTATTCAAATCAACAACGATTTGTTTGGAAGCGACCATTAGTGTAAAACCCTTATTTTATGAACCGCTTGCTTAGTCGAGAATAGCCGTGAGTTATGAGTGATGAGGGTCAAGTGCACCTCACTACATGATGATAATGTCAGAAAGATGATGAGAAATATTCGAGTATATGACAATATGAGTATTTTTTATGTATTTGATCATATAATTGTTTTTAGGACGAATAACATATTGGGACATGTTACAGGGCAGTTTGGGAGGGTTATTAGTTATATCACATATCATTGTGATGTTATGGTATGTATTATATTTTTGGATAATTTTTCCTTTTTTTTGATTTTTTATGATTTATTATGAGTTGGTTATTATTTTTTATTCAAGTCACCGAGCACCCCTGACACTTTCTCCCAAAACCCCGATCACCACCCATCTCCGCCCCAATTCACACCTATGATGCCACTTCCGGCCACCGCACTACCGCCAATCTACGCCACCAAACCCCACCTATCCGTCGCCATGCCACCCTGAACACCCCCGGCCGCCCCCTGACCTCCACTACGCTGGATCGCCGTGTGACCGCGCCACACTCCACGATATGATTCGGCGTTGTCCACCCCACTCTGCTGCCATTGTGCTGCCAATACCTCCCCCTTCAACCCCTAAGCATTTCCCCCTCAACCAGTGCCACCGCTGAGGCCGGCCAAAGGCCAATCAGACGACCGACAGACCCCAACCAACTAGTCACCACTGCCGGTGGCCATCATCGTTGTTGTCGTCCACACCGCCATTAGGGTATGGATGCCAATGCCACCACTACCATTGGGTGCTGAGCTGGTGCCAACCCATAGCCCCAATTTTCTTGCCAAAAAGTCACCGGAAAACCTCTTGAAAGTCGACGAAAAATAGCCAAAAGTTGCTCGAAAACCGTCAGAAAATAGGATTCACTAAAATTCGTCGAATCTTTTGCCGAATTCATCCAATCAAACAAGATCGAACTTTGGATGTCATCGGGTTCTGAATTCGAGTATTGAACTGCGCGACAAATTAGGTTAAATTAAATCTGAGCATGCTAATTGACTGCAATATAGCTTAGAAAAGCAAAATTAAATCAGTATGAATAGGATGAGCTAGAAATATTTGTACACTCATGATTGTTTGACTATTGATGATTGATGAGTGTATTGTGAGTATGATGTCTGTGATGAGTTTGATGCATAATTCAATTAGCGGGCATTAACTTCTAGCTTGGATGTGTAAATAAGGAGTAGGAGCTTGCCTCTTAGTTTCGCAACCACGATTGGAGCTTTTACCAGATCTGTTAGGACTCCCTATCGATTTATTATCTAATTTTGTTTCGTTTTGTTCTAACAAGTAAGTGGGCGTGGCTAGTGGTGGATTTATCATATCCCACCCCACACGGACAATTTAACCGATTTTATTTTTGGATTAATAACCCTAAAAGATGAGATCCCTCAAGTTTGTTTTCAAAAATCAGCTCCAGCCCACAATGCTTTCGGGTCTACTGTATTGAGATACCCACTCATGTCATATGCATGTAGTTTTTCTCATTTTCAGTGAGATGTGAGACAAGGGAAACCAACGACCATGTCTTAAGAAAGGGCATGTGTTCGTCAAAGCGGGGTCTGGAATTGGTAAGCATTCATTCCATTCCCAAGGGATCTTGATAACTCCACCTTTGAGTTCTTCAAACCCAGAGAAGTGTGGAGGTTTATGAGTACTGCTATGCAGTGCATGTCTTGAGTTGTGGTTTCAAATGGTACTAAAGGGGCATGCTTGAGAGTACTCGGCCTCTATACTCAGGACCATGAGTAATACGAAGGATGTAGAGGGCTAACAGGAACGATAATGATTTTTCTTGCGCAAGGGATAGTTTAAAGTGACCAATAAATGAGAATGATATGGAAAGGGGACACTCTCACGGGAGGTCAACTACTCCCATTATTTCCCTATAAGACTTCTATGAGGAAGAGTAATGGTGTTTTTATTCAAATGGATGGTCAGCTCTTCTATGTCAGTTTGTTATTAGCTTTTTTAAACCAATAACACTCGTTACTGACATCTCCTTATTATATATATAGGTGAAGACCGCAAGGAATGAGCATTGTTGAGACTGCGAAGGAGCAACACTGAAATCGCACACACATATACCTGCAGACTGTAATTAGTGAGAATGACGTGTTGAACTGTGTGGATGATAAAAATTTAAATGATACTTTGTGAATTACTATAAATGTTATGCATGTAAATGAAAATGAAAAGTAGAAAATGAACTAGGTGAGCTACATAGTTTAGACTCGGCTCGCATGGTGAAGAAAGTGAGGATAACTAAAATGTGAAGAAAATATTGTGTTTCGACTGCATTTGTGGATTTTTACTGTATAAATATATATACTACTTGTTGTTAACAAGGTGGCCCCTATTGCACTTTTAGGGGAGACTCTGTCCATTTTGTTTTAGAAATATACATTTCTTTTAAACCTCTCGTTTCTTTAGTTTGATTGTATGCTTGTTGTATATCATAGCATATATGTAGGACAATGTTAGAACCCAAAATCTTATCCACGTTTTGCATATTACATTACCATCTTGAGACACCGAGGTAGATCTAGGTCGGCTTAACTGAATCAAGTAGATTAGCGAACGGTTTGGTCGCATGTAACATTTTCGTGTTGCTTCACTAGTGAACTAAAATGGGGTGTTACAATTAGTGTCGATGAGAAGCATAATGTTTTGAATATATTTGAATCCAAACTTGATAGTAAAACTTGTGTGAAAGTTTGGAGGAGCCTACTTTCATTAATACTCAAATCGTTGGATCTTGCACAAGCTCTGAACATATGTGGCTGTATAAGGACTCAGTTCAAGTGGAACAAGTTGCCTACCTTCCGAATATTAAAAAGTGTTTGAAGTGCTCTAAGTAAGAGTTTTTAGTTCGAAATAAAGTTATGAGCTACATTGAGTATAAGCTCGGATATGCTTTCTAGTGTCAACCATAGGACTTGAAGGGTTTGAGTAATACTTGGTGTATTCTCTTGTGTTGTAAGGATCTTTATTGATCTTGAGAGGATGATAGTAAACCAATCAATTGTGATCAATGTGTGTAAGAGTGGTGTATGCTTGCATTAGTGGTTGTGTACACTTCAGTTGTGAAGTGTGGTGTGATGTTGTAATTATAAGTGTCAAGTTTGGCTTGTAAAGTTAAGTTAGGTGTCAAAAAGTGAAGGGCAAGCATATGACTTATGAAGCCGACTCAGGGTTAAGTTTAGTGAAGGAAATGTGAGCTTGTAAAGCTCTTAGGTCTTAGTTTGTAAAGACAAGTAATTGTATAATTAGGTTGTAAGGCACTTTTGGTTTGGCCATAGTGAAATATATAAGACTTACCCAACCCTATGACACATCGGTGTAGAAGAGAGGATGTACTAGTTAGAAACCTCGAGCATGCACTAGTTGGAAACCTCTTTAAAAATTTATATTTAATTTTCTAACCTTATTATTTAATTCTTTAATTGGTTTCCGTTCATATATTTATCTTTACAACTTGTATGGTTTGACAAGGTTGCTAATACTTATTATGATCATTTGTAAATAATTACTCATATTTGTAGGTATCTTCATTAGGCAAAATCTTTATTATTATTATGATGATGATGATGATGATCATGATTATTATTATTATTATTCAGTAATAATTAATTTGTTAAGTATTTTAGTTATTCTGTTGCATACCGAAATTGTAATTTTCAAATAATATTTTTGTGAATAGAAAATAAATAAAAGCATTATGAAATCATTAGATGACATGCGGCAAATCCTGATTCAAATTAATTTTGCTTTGTTATATAAATTCTAGCCAATGACCCGTGCATATTATCCAAACCCCATCATTCTTAGCTTGCATGTAGTCGAAGGCTAATTTATTTATCTATATATCCTATCATAGTTTTAAATGATATATCCTATCGGCATGTTCAACCTGGCATACCACGTCCACATATCCTCTTCAAATCCAGTTCAATTTTGGGTTTCCTACTATTTTAATTCATTCCCGATTTAGTTATCCAGCAGTTTTTTTAAACCCTTTATTTTCTGGGAGAGCGCAATAGTTTAGCCTATATTCAATTAAATGTAGATAAAAAAATAATTTCAATATCTAGTAAAATGTTTTATTTATAATTGTAATGTTGGGTTGAACCCATTATGCCATGTACAAATCTGGCATAATAAGTCAGTGCGATATTAAATTAAAACATAAAAAAATTATATGTTTATAATATTTATGAATTCTGAACTTAGTATGGCAACACCCAAATAAATAAACACATGGGCCCGTTTGACGGATTTGGCTGAGGGTGGCCATGTCAAATAACGTTGCTGCCCAGTGGCCATTTCCGGCCTCCCCGCTCACCCTAGGCCAGGCTATCATAGAATCGGCTAGATGATAAACTCAAATCTATAATTGGATAAGAAAGTACTACACCATTTGAGGTGGATGTACTAACGCAATTGCAACATCACAAATGGCTCACATTTTTTGGTGATATATCATAATGTACTATTTGCAATAATTGACTGGATATCGCCCGTCTGTGTACAAACAATACATTCGCGAGGAAAGACACCTGTTTTTCTATATTGTGATCGTTGTTCATGTATTTCTATAATCGTCCTCCGCTATCTTTGTGAAATCCGGCTCATCTGGCTTTGTCAGCTTCGGCATATCTGGTCCTGCATGTGGTTCGGCACCCCTTTTCTGATGCAAAACCCCCTTCGTATTCTTTGCAAACCTAGATGCTAATATCGTCGATTTTAACTGTTGAACAACATTAGGGTTTTCATCATTCGTGCCATAATAGACATCGTCGGTCTGGGGAAGTTGGAGACAATCATTATGTTGCGGGTGATCTTGCAATGGATGGTAGGAGCTTTCACGTTTCGAAAGCTCCTTGGCCAATTTCTTTCTTGTATATCTTCTCCAAGCGGCTTGTATGAAACAGGCCCCCCATGATCTCCACTGGTGAGAATAGTACCTAAAAGCATGCCGCAATTTCTTGCTGTGAAGGCGCCTGAATTGGTTTGCCACAAATTTTAGCTCCTCTGCGCGCAGTGCAAACGCCTCCACCTCCGTTAGTGCCCTCACTGTCCGAGTTGATGATGGCAAGCTGGAACTTGAGTTCGGCAACAGAGCCCATGTGAGAAGCTCCTCCCCACAAAAGTCACCAGGCCTTAGAGTAATGGAGTTGAAAAAACCAGATCTACCACCATTAGTAGTGCAACTTTCAAGCTGACCACGGATGATGAACAACATCTCGTTCACAGGATCTCCTTCACAAACTATGTATGTGTCTGGGGTGCTCAAAGAAGAGACAAGACGCTCGCATATCGCATCAAGGAGCTGATCATCCATTTGTGAGAAAAACGGAACCTACAGATCACAGCAATAAATAGTGTTTGGTAAATCTTTAAAAACATTTCGTGTAAAGATAAATCAAATTAATCAGCATCTCAATTCGATCATATTAAACAAGTCTCTAGAAGCTTTACGTCTTGAATGAAATCAGGTCAGCAGTTAAATCAACATCTTTATCCAATCAATTAGATGATTCAATCACATCTAACAGGCAATGAATTATTCTTATTAATTGAACATGTAAAAACATGTACTTGTTAATTTGGCCAGATAAAATGCTGCTTTAATACGGTCAAATAAATGCTGCTTTAGTATAATCTTGTTTTTTGGGAACTTATGATTCTTATCATGCAGCTCTTTTGTACATAGTTCTAAAACACCATAATTTCTTAAGTAAATTTCCACAAATAACAAGTTAAAAAAATCCATGATTGTGATTGTCTTCCTTTTAACTCTTCAAAGTCTATTAGTGAGTCGTATGCACAAATTCAACTTCCATTCTCTTATAATTTGACTCAAACATAATTTGAAACTAATCGAAGATTAATTCAGCAATATCAATCAATTGTAAGTCTAAAAAGATCATAATTTTCAAACTCCTATTCTTGGGTCAGACTATACTCACGAGCTTTCTAAGTCAAATTCTATAAGTAGTGAAAGTTATTAAAATTGTGTAGACTTCTTTTTTCTAAACCTTGTTGACACCATCTTGCTGATAGAACATTAGTGCAAATTGGGCCTACTGTCATGGCAAAATTTGACACAGCTACGACCTGTGACAGATTTGTAACCATCTTGGCATGGCCTTGACCGTGACTAAGATTTTGTCACCGTTTTGACACGGCTAAACCGTATTAAAAGTTAGTAAGGCATTTACTCACGGTCATGCCATCCTTATTTACCATGGCGAGCTTTGACATGGCATTTGATGTGAATGATCTGAATTTTTAATGGTCCCTTTAGCCATCTTCTTACTCTGTCTGCAAACCTCCCATTCCATGGTCACCTCCTCCTCCACCACTACCAGTACTCCGATGTCCACCACCCCTGCTTACCCTTAATCGGCACTGAGATCAGCGACGGTAGAGCTAGCTCCAACTCCCAGCTTTCCCACCGGTGTGAACGCTGCGACTGATCACTACCTGCTCATCCCCACCTACATTGATTGGCAAATTAAAAATGATTGGGCTGCTCATCCCCACTGAGTTGGATCACTACTAGAGGTCGTCGGAGAAATCAAGCAGCGGTGGTGATGTTGAATGATGGGAAATCGGTTATGGCCACTGTCATATTTATATTTAAAGTCGATTTAGTTAATTTGACAGAGTTTTAAATTATTTTCTTATACCGTGTGAATAAGTTCTTCACCATTTTTGTCAATCTAATTTGTAACATTTAATAATTGGTAAACTGGATGCCTATGAGGGATGAACTTCACTCAAATTTAGCATTAACTCTAATAAAATTAAAATCCTATTTATTTTAATACTTATAAATAGGACATTATAATTGACTATTTGATGAACTTGCGTACACGGTAATTAAATACTTGAATTGTGAGAGACACACAAAGAAAGATGGGAAGAGTTGGAAAGATTTAGATAGTGAATCAAGAGCTATCGAGGTTCCATTTACTATTGTGATTGAACTCCGGATGCGGGAAGTGACTACAAGTTCTCAATCCTATTCCCCTCTATTAAGCTTCAAATTTTTTTTCTAATTTTATTAGGAGTATAAAGCACTTCACTTTTGGGGTACAGCAAAAAATACAACATAGAGAGAAGAAAGGCAAAAAGCAAGAACTTACTCGGCGAACAAGACCAAGACAAAGATGGCGTTGAATCTCTCGGCGGAGGTCCAATGGCAAAGAGCGCAAAATGGATTCTTCGTCAACTCCTCTAGTAGCCAACCATTTATACTGTACAAAACGACGAACGCGTTCTTGCAAGTCTGGGGGCAGTTGCCGATGCCTCATCCACTCTTCTGTGTCTCTTCTTTTAACTCTCCACTCTTCAAGCCTCACAGTCACAGATTGCAAGTAGGTCTTCTCATGCAATCAAGAAGCAAAATTCATTTCATTAACCACTTGCCAAGCTAGAGCTCACGAGCAAAAATTCAACAATCATACACCCCTGATAATTTTGATATGGCTTCGAAAAGAGGAAAACATAAAGCAGCAATTAAACGTATGGCTAAAATTGATTCAGTTCAAGAAAAACAAATAATAGTATGTAAGTAGTTGTTTACCTAATTGTCAAACTACAGATCGATTTTTTCAATCCCCAGAGCATAATTCTTCCATCGAATTCTCAAACTAGGAATAAATACTAAGGAAAGAGTTTTGATTGCCGGATACTACACCAACACTCCTGCTTTGTCCGGACTTGGTATTGGTATTGGCAATGCTTATGGGTGGAGTTTTATACCATTTATCATGAGAATAATTTCTAGCCTCAAAATCGAAGAACGAAAGTGGCATCAATGATACTAAAAGATTAATAAAAATACCTGCATGTTCCCAATCAGATGAGAGAAAAGAACTAGCCCAACTATACATATAAGCACAGCAAAAGATGTCTCTCCAATGAACGTAGTTGTGGCCAGGGTTTGCCCATATGAACTGGTTATAAAGGTGAAAAAACAACTTACTATCGGTGTAAATAGAAAACTTATAAATTCCTTAGACGAGACAACCAATTTCACATAACTTAAAATTACAACAAAAAAGAGTAAAAAGTAACTCAACACATACTTTCTTTGTAATATTTAAGGTCAAAGTAGATCAAGCCAAAATCCTTCATTGTTTAATCCAAACTTATGACTTTTATTGTTTGGTTTTCACAGGTAAGGGTGCCTAAAGATAATTTTAATTGTTTGGAAAAAGAATATGAGCAAACTCACCCCACATGACACCTAGCACAAGTAGCTTTCTATGTAATAAAAAATTCCGATTTGTATTATGCTAAAAATATTTTTTAAAAGGGCCAAGAATCAAATGGAAAAAGGAAGATAATCTTCTATGCAAGATTAATAAGACAAATAGGCTATACCTTAAATTTCTCAAGCCCCACCAAAGGCAGTATAGGTACTTTTCAGGAAACTTAGCAGAAACTACACCATAAGTCATAGCATCAGCGAACATTCCATAGGAAAAGGTTATGTCAGTATTCGATGCATCACAGTGGTGAAGAATACGAGTAGCATTCAACCATGTCTTCCTTTCAGGCATTCTAATACTAGCACATTCCAAAAACCTTGGATTGCATAGAGGCATTCCTTTTGATCCATTCTCTTTTTGACATTGGATTCTCCAGCATTTATTTTGCCGTCCAATAGACAATAAATACCATGCAGCTCCTAAAATCTGCATAAACGTGGAAAAAATATGAAAGCATCGCTTCCAAGGATCAAGATTAAATAGACAAGGTAAAAATTGAGTGAGAAAAAAACTATCTGCAAGAACCTGAGCATATCAAATTACACATTCTAGAAAATTACAGGCTTCCTACCCACTTCAAATGAACCAGAGAACCATGCCAAATGGCTCATCTACTTCAATGGCAGCTGAGTTTCGTGATGGGGGACAACTAGTTAAAGAAGACACAATGAAAACAGGAAGAATAATGGCCAAAATAAGAAGAAAAATTGTCATACTCATGATAATGCAGAACACATTTGGCCAAACTGAGGCTTTGCATCTTATTTTAGAGTGAAAATTCAATACATAATTTTGAATTCATTGTAAAATATTGGAATATAGGACTGAATTTCGTTTTGGAAACTTAGGAAGTTAAATTAAAACAGAATTAGAAATCACCTCTGGAATGGCTTAAGTTTTGTATAAAGGTTCAAGTTTCAAGTTGATCTGTTTCTGGATTTCATATCATCGTTCTTACTGCTTTCCCATGTCTTTCTTACCGTCATGATCATTATAATGCAATAAAGTTGATCTACAATTTGTATGCATAGAGCTCTAATGCATTTATGTCTATAATTAAGTTCTGATCCATCAATGTAGAGAACTCAAGCAGACTAATTAAGTAGTACCCTACAGTAGATATAGACTTGATCACATTTAGGTTTCTTCTTGCAAATGTTCCATAGCAAACAGAGCCAAATCATTGGAGATATACGTACATGACTAGCCAACATGTAGAGCACCAGATTATAAGCAGCCCCAGCCCAAGCAGTCTTGGTAATCACACCAGTTGTTTTAATGATTCGAGCGGTGAGAGGAAATATCTGAAACATTCTGGGCACATATTGGATGAGAACAATGAGTGAGAGTGTATTGTTTGTGTGATCAGTGGTGGAGCTTCTCACTGCTGGAACAATACACCAAATAATAAACTGAAAAGAAGAGATCAATAACAGTATGATGAGAATAACAGCATCGACATATATAAACTAAAATGTATCACATTCTAACATAGTAACTTAAAACAGCATAAAAATGCAAGTCATTAATTGGCATGGACGATGCAAACTAGAATGACTATTATTCTTGTACAGTCGGAATTGGAAGGCGTCTTACAAACAAGTTTTTTTTTTAAATTCCGCCAATCGACAAAAAATAGCTATTCAATTCCAATAAATTGTGAAAAAGATAAGTGATTAATAGAGATTTCCCCTGGGAGATCAATTATAATAACTGCTTTCACTTGCATCTTCAAATCAGTGGACTTCTGTTGGCTTGAAATTCTTTTGAAATTTAGACATAATGATAGTAAGCGGTTGCTAGAGTTTGTATTCAATGCTTGATTAAATATTTACAGTTACCAAGAAAAGTACCCCCTCAAAAAGCGAAAGGGATTCCCCTGGCATCCATGTAATTCGACTTATATAAATTTAAAAAAAAAATCTTCCATTATTGTCTCACAGACGGATAAAGCGAGAAGTTAGTTATGGGAAAGGCCTCTACAGTGGGCCAAGGTTGGAAACAAGATCCATGATGCCCTTGATCACATTTCAGGATAACACCTATTATTAATAAATAAAGAGGCCCTAAAAAATGGAGCTCTGTTTATGAATTGGACACTCTCAATCAAAATATAACAAAAATAAAAAACAAATTAAGTATTATAAAAAAAGTAAATATTATAATGTGTCTCCTCAGTCAATGAAAATCTATGTCTAAAATCAGAATCTTTCTAAGGCGACATTACGAGTAGTATATCTAGTGCCATAATTCACAGATCACAACTTTTGTCCTTGTAAATTAATAATTATTTAATTATTTTTAGCATTGATCTAAATGACATAAACAAGCCGTCCGTAATAAACTCTTATTAGTGAAAAAGGGCTCTAAAAAAAAGCTCTAATTGAAAGCAAAAATTCAGTGAATCAAAAAACTAACAAAAATAAAAAAATAACAATTCTTGTTGTTATTAATTAGAATCTAACAGCAAGAAGTTTCACACGAGATGCGTTACTACAACATATAAAACACCTGGGGAAGTGGGAGCATGGCCGCAAGATCGACACAGAAATCGGATTTCAGATACCGGAGGGCAATCTGGCGGGGATCCATGACGAGCTCCCCTCGGCCGAAAACCCTAGAGCTGGGAGCCACGAAGGCGGTGCGGAACTTGAGGAGCATATGGGCCAGATAGAAGAGATCGGTGACGGATCGCATGAAGGTGACAATGATGCCGAGGTTGAGGTCCAACTGGTTGCAAGCGGACCCACCGACGGTGGGAAGGTAGAGAAAGAGCGGGTCGACGAAGAGAGCGAGGATGCAGGAGATGAGAAAGACACGGTTCCAATGGAGGACCACCTCGCTGCTGGGGTCGAGGATGCGGCGGCTCCAAGGGGCGGAGGAGTGGCCGAGGCGGATCGATGTCTTCATGGGCGGCCGCTTGCATTCTAGGCTACTTGATCTACCTCAGGACATGCGTGCATGGAGATCAACATTTCTGAAGGATCGATCAACTCTGCCACTAGAGGCCGGGGGAGGGGATGCATGGTGGAGCGATTGAGATAGGGAGGCTGGAGATGGAGATCGTTGGCTGGGGATGCGGAAGAGCAGCGACGGGGCAGGATTTGCGGTGACGCCATCGCTTACATGATTGCATGTTTTTTTGAGTGGTCGTCCCAAGGAAACTACACAACGGTCTCCAATGCTCAATAACGGCTCTTACATCATCAACAAGCGATAGAGCCTTGTGGTGCTTTGTCTTTACAATTTAATATAAATTAATTAAAATTATTTTAAGTTAATTAAATTATAAACCTAAATATTATAAAATTACCTAAACTATAAAAATTTATAAATATAAATGGTGGGAAAAAATAGTAGAAAAAAATATTAATATTCAAAATAAATCATGTAAGAAAATAGAGTAATCTAATAGGAAAATCATTAATCAAAAAATTTCCAATGAAAATATTTAACATTTCATGGGCAATCATTTGTTTCATTTCTTTCAACTAAATATATAATTCTTTTTCCAAGTCTTTTTTTTATCTTCAAGTTCATAACCACAAACCATAATCTTATAAACCTCCTCGTTTAAGCTATGACTCATTGAAAGTTCACCATGCTTAGGTGTTTATAACCAATTTATATCTATAATTTTTTAAAAAATAAATTTAAAAATTATTTTAACAAAGGCTACGAGTCAAGTTCGAGTCGAATTCGAATTATAACCGAGTCGAGTCGAGTCGAACACGGACATGCTCAAACTCGGCTTGTAGGATTCGAGTTCGAGTCGAACATTTAAATATAAAGTTTCGACTCGAGTCGAACCGAGCCGAACGCCAAATGCTCACGAGCTGGCTCGCTCAATTAGCTACCCTACTTACGTCGTCCAAATCACAGGCATGGTAAAAGCAAAGGCATATCCCGGAGCTTATCATGACATTCCAAGAAGATCCTTATTGGTGTCTACTAAACCATGATCTCATCATATCCATCTCATAAGTCCTCTATAATTGCAAGCACCTAAGCATGCACTACTTAGATCTTTGTAATCTCACTATCTGAAATCGTAAGGAAGAAACCAAAGAAAAAATCTGTCAACTTGGCTAAGAACAGCTCCACACACTTGGCTCAAAATAAAAGTCTTCCATCTCAATAGACTAAGTCATGGCTCTGATACCAATTTGTAACACCCTGATTTCAGTTCACTTAAGAACCGAATCAGAAATGTTGTGATCGAGTCGAGACATGTTTAAAGCTGTTGGTCGATACGACTCGATTGATCAAATAGATCGAAATAACCCTCTTGGTGTCATGAGAATAGAAGACATTGTCAAATAAACATCAAAATACATCAAATATAAATAAATGCAAGAAAATAAATTTTAGGTTGAGCTCAAGTGTGTGTAGCGTTCATATGTCATCCCACTAAAGTCAATGTAGGATTTTCAAGACCTACATATATTGTATGAAAACCGTCAGTAACAAATGTTACTGGTCCGAAAAATAACTAATAGAAATTGGCAAATGGGTATTCATTCTATTACCTACGAAAACTTATGAAACTTTATGAATGCCTCACACCAGGCAGTAAGCAAACATACTTAACAAATGTCGGCTCGCATGCACGACTCATAATCATAATCATACATACATACAGCGCTTACGCCCTCACACCTTCCACATCACCCGCCACTATACTCGAGTGGTAAAAGGAATAATTAAGTAAGTGCCACATATTTTGGAAATGCGCTGCATTGCGCAGCACCATCATACACCCGCACTACCTCATGGTTTGAAGGAGTACTAACACGGTCCATACATATCTCCGTACCACTCATTCTCTTATTCGTGAAATCCGTAAAACAACGCGTACTTATATAATAGGCTTAGGGATGAGGTGTAAAAACCACGAAAAAATAATAATAATAATAAACACAATAATAATAATTTATTTAGATGGGAAAGGTTATGTGGATAGGAACAATTCATAAATATTACTTTATTGTAAAGTAAATAAATTTTTACGATGCACGTTATTTTTTTTTACTAGTGTAACCGTCTAATAAAATGAATAAGTTAATCTTGTTTTAATTATTATGATTTGGATGATGTAAGGCATGAGGTATTGAATTATTAGAAAAATATTAGAAATATTGGGAGCATCTTCAAGTGGTTGAATTTTGGAAGGATTAGGAGAGCAATTGATTTTTTTAAAATAAAAATTAGGTATGCATTATTACAAAGGATTCTTTTCTCTCACTATTTAAAGGGTGTAGATGGGAAAGTTGAAACCCATCTTCTACTCTTTTCTTTCTTCAATCTTTGAGCTCTCTCTATCTATACTTATATGCTCAAGACGTTTTTCAACAAGGGTTGAAGGATTTGGAGTGAGAAAAACTCCAAGTGACTTATCCTTCTACCGTTAAAGATATGTTTTTACCGGTTTTGAATTAAGAATTTTGATTTCTAATATGAATGTATTGTTTTCATTTTTCGTGTATTTTAAATTTGTATATTTATCTCCTAAAGAGATTTGAGAGGTATTTTCATGTCATTCTATTTTGTAGATAAATAGTTATCATTTTAGTATCAACTGTGCGTCCAGATCTGCACTAGTTCAATATAAAATTCATAACTTATGATTTAGATCTTGGTTTTGTATGATCACGGTATTCATGTTTTCACAAGACAT
>JAVDBV010059827.1:0-26097 GCA_032619315.1 Piper longum
AGTTAGGGTCGGGGTGATTTAGGTTTTTTTAAGGTAAATTACCATTTTACCCTTGATAAATTAATTTACTAAATATTAAACCTAGGGTATTTTAGTAATTATACAAAAAAACCGGAATCGGCTGATTCAGCCCGATTCCGATTCCGAGTTAACTCGGGCGGAATCGGGCTGAATCGGCCTATTCCTGTGCCGATTCGGGGCCGACCAATTCGGCCCCGAAATCGTATTGGCTCGGCGCCAATCCGATTTAAATCAGCCGAGTCCGATCCAACTCGGCAGATTTTCTGGTCTCTAATTACATCATGAGACGCTTTTTTATTTGCCCACAGTGTTTGTGCAGTCTGTATCAATCCCACAGGCACATATTAGGAGGCAAAGATTCCAATCATTGTTGAAGAGAATGGCCCAGGCTGCATTGTCACTAACTAGCTGTCTGTGATTATATAACAAGGATTGATGGGTGTGTTTCGTGACTCGTCTCTAACTTCAATTTATATTTTATTTATTTATTTATATATTAATTTTTTCATAAAATAATTTTTTAATCATACATTTCCCTCGAATTAATATTTGCTACTATTATTAAGATAGGGTACGTTAAGGAGTTAATTTGTTGTACTTAACGTTCATGTCATTCATGGTAGATGCGCGACGGTTGATAAGAAAAGACTGTTTTTACTTTAAAATGAAATATTTTTACCCATATGCTACATAATAAAAAAATTTAAGCTGATAATATTCTTTTTTCTTAGTGAATGAGAAACTGTGAAAAAAGATCACAAAGATATAGAAGCCCGTATTTTTTAATTTTGAAAAAAATAATATAATAAACTTACTATTTCAACTATGGAGAAGAAATAAATCCTAAATTTATTTTCGGCAAATATTATTTTTCGTTCAATTAGAGAAAAAAGAATTTTAAACTCAACATAGTAAAAATTACTGCAATTTATTTGTGCAAATCATTAAAAAGCAGTCAAGAATAAAACTTTATATTATACAGTTTTTTGACATGTAGTATACCTACTAAGTTGTTGCTTTAGTGCTAGAAACATTGTATAGTTGTGTCGTTGGTAGCTACTGTAGCCTATATAGTAAATGTTGCTCTCAGTCTTCTTATATATAATTGTCAAGACAGTTGTCGCTAAGCTAGCAATGACAAACTAGCAGTTCAGTTTGGTTGCTAAAGTTTTATTTTATTGCGTTCTCTATTCAATTCTTGGCATTCAGTTTTTAAAGTTTAAATAATCTAGTCAAATCCCATGTCGAAAAGTGAGAATCCAACCAAATACCTGATCAAGATCACAATTATTGAAAGCACTTGTGACATGGTGTTATGGAAGATTGAGAACGCTGTCGGTGGGTAAGGCAAAATTGACCCTTTTCAGCTATGGCAGTTTTTGACTTGAAAGGGATGGCATTTGTATGCAAGGGCGGAGGCTGCTAAAGCAGTTTGTATTTTAAGTTCGTATTATTGCCTTGATATTTTTTTATTTTTATTTTGTTCAATGTAAATCTTATTAATAAAAGGGTTACTTTGTAGAATATTTGATCGATCAAAATACCACAAAAGTAAAAATTCTACTTCTTAAACTTTAAAGTTGGAGTTTATTTATAATATTGGCAGCCACATGGCATCTCTGCTAGTTATTTGTTGGAGACCACACCCATAGGGAATTCTTGGAAGAAGATTTATTACTAATTGAGGGAGAAAGCGAATCAACTTCACAAATATAATTAATTTGATCTCTACAAATATTAGCTACCAAAATAAATCGGTAATGAATAATAAATAGCGAAAGTAATAATGTAAATAAGTTAAATAAGTGATTTAGAACTTTGGCAAGAGTTTTAAGTGATTTAGAACATATTTACTTATCATTCTTTAGATAATTCAATGTGCTAAATCATCAAAACTTTAGGCTCAACACTCTAAAAATATATTAACATTCAGCCATGAAACAATGCAAACATGGATGTTATATTGCCATTTCCAACTACGAGCCTGCCATTGACATGCAGGTTCTTCAACTTGTTGATGGAAAAGGGACTCCAGCCTTACACCTAGTTTTAAATTCAGGGCTCGTTTGGTTGGTGTGGAAGAATGTCAAACCTATAAGGGTTTCGTATTTATAATTTACTAAGAGTTTCTTATAATATAAACACGAGATAAAAATCTCATAATAATTTTTTTTTCTTTTTCCTTGTATTTTTATTAGAAATTTTGTTACAATAAAATTTCCAAAGGACCATATGATAGAAAGGCCTAGTTATATTTTGCTAAAAATGTTCTAAAAAATCAATAACTTTTTAGGAGAACATCATTATTATTGACATAAATTATAATATAAACATTTAAAAGATTTTTTATTTCTTTCATGTCAACCAACTAGAATCTTAATAATTTAAAGTGCAAGCTATATTTTTTCCATTATTTTTATTTGAAAAAATAATTCAATGGGAGCTTTGACTTTTTAATTAGCTGATGATTCCTCAAATTTTTGGATCTTTGATTTATTAATTATTCTTTCAACAAATTAATCTCTTAAAATAGTGTAAATATACTCGTATTACTTGTTTTCCCAAAAAAACAATAACTTCAAATTTTTACATTACTTTTAAAAAATTGGGCATTAAATTTATGTTCGATTCTTGGAAGTAAGTTTAAAAACTCGATACTCAAACTCTAGAGGTTTGCTCAAGAATCTTCTACTTCAGGTAATTATTTTTTAAAAAAAATGCTTGACCCATCATTTGGATATCTACTTTTAAAAAAATGACTTTATCCACTATGTTGTATTAAGGTCGAGTCGTTACGCAAATTTTCACCTCTAAAATTGATTGATTCTTTCAAATATGTGATAAAAATATAAAGAAACTTATCGTGCATTAGAGTTGTGTCACACATCTATTTAGTTTTTAGAGGGATTTTATTTGGTGTGATGACCTACCCAAGTGTAACTTAGTGAGCCTAAGATATTTCTACAAAAAAGTTAAGAAAAATTGAAGATTTATAGGCTCATCTCTACTATCGATTGATTTTATTTTGGTAAATATTGGATAGAGGATTAATTTGCATAATTGTAAAAGTTAAAATCAGTAATGGAGTCAGATGTATAGATATAAGTTGTGATGTATTCTAAAAGCTTCATGATTTCTTATGAATATTAAGATACTCATCTGCCTGAATTGTTTAATATGTAGTTATTTTTTGGACCAGTAATGAATAGTTTTCTTATATCAACGTAGGTGAGTATACATGTCAGTGACCGACAGGGGTGAATAGATCAAGAATCTCATGGTAGGGGATGGTACGATGTACATATATTAGACTCCATGTTGCATCAAATCTATGTAATTGGGTTGTATGACTTATGGATATTAGGATTATGGTCTTATGTATTTAGGGTAAATAAGATTATGTGGTGCATGTATTGTGGGTGGGTGCCTTAAGGCGCAGGGTGGTATATTGGTTATCTGACATGTAGTGTGTCTGTTTTCACTTTAATTATCATTGTTAATGTAGTGAAGGGTATTAAGTTTGAGGAAAAGGCTATCAATTGCTTGTAGGGTGTGTAAGCCTGAAGTCTTGAAACATGACGAGGAACAATTAAGTTCGTGAAACGTATTTGATTGCAACTGTGTATGAATGATAGAGAAATGTGGACAAGAGGGGATTAATTTTCTCACGTGAAGACTGAGTGTTAGGGTATGATGCCCTGAATTGTGATGATGCTTCGGTATATTTAATTTTCTTTTGTGAGTATATGGAACAGGTAATCAGAATCCAATGTCTACTTTACTGTAAGATTTACATCATTTAAAAATTAATTACCTAACTCAAAAGTTGAAACTAAGTATAAGGACCAGATCATGCATCTCCATTATTAAAATCTGAACTTCTTAGCTATATTGAGGGTGTTGCTTTCGTATAGTTTAAAATGATCATTATATTTGTAAATTCACCTTCTTAGTTGTCAGAGAGGCGCTGCTTCTTCCATGACTCGGAGTGCTCATATTAGGAACCCTCAAGTGTAAGAACCTTATATGGTAATATGATCAATCTGCATTATATGAAAACTCTAAAGGTTACCATCTTAAGCCTTCTTAAGGTTTACGATTCACTTCCACAAAGTTCATACACTAGTCGTTCAATACATTGCTTTCTGAATTATAACATCAAGATTCACTCTGTTCTTCACACCGAATTGGAGTGTTATAACATGATATTAGAATCGACTTCTTGTACTATTAAGGTGGCTAACCTTCGGAATGCAAGGTATATTTTGTGTGTTATAACATAGTATGGTACGACTGTTGTACTGCTGTATGTTCGATATAATTGTGCTGTATTTGCATTATGATTATGTTACGTTTGGTACGCCCCATGAGGCAATCCACAACCTCGCTGACAGCTATGTTCTTATTTCCTGTGTGTTTGGCTTTCATCTGTTTCAGTTACAAGTTTTTACGTGGGCCCATATGCATTTTATGGATTGAGATCAACTCCTACATATAAGGGCAACCAGACTCAATGGAAGTTGCGATAAGCATGTGAGGAGATTACTTAAAGTTCTTATGATAAAAAAAAAAGGTTTAACTATGCCTAGAGTTGTGCTACAGACAAACCATGAGATATATAGCTTATGGGCCAATAGAATTCTGTAGTCAGTCGCATTGTATTACCTTGCAGGTACACGAGGTAGCTCAACTGCTGACCAAGTAGCTCAACCTCCGTCCGAGTTACTCGACTGCCATACGAATTGCTCGACCGCCATCCAAGTAGCTCGACTACAATCCGAGTAGCTCAACCATCATCTGAGTGGCGTGGCTACAGCCAAGCTGGTATGATATAGTGAGTTAGCGCTAGGATAGAGGAGTGCACAATTGAGTATCATAGTTGCACGAAGGAAACAAGTATACAATTAGGCTATATGGTATAAACTATAGGAAATAGAATAAAGATTGGATAGGATGACTAGCAATTAAGTATTAAAAATTAGAAATCGATAAGGCATGATTGTATAATATTGACTATGCGGCATATGAAAATGAGATAAATGAAACTGTCAACTTTATAATTATTGAATTATTGAATTGCCTCTGCAGGTGGCAAATGGATTGAATTATTGAATTGTCTCTGCAACTCATATAATTATTGAATTATCTCCGCAGGTTAGCAGCTGAAACTAAAGACTAAGAGACGGTTGGGTAGTTCTTCTACCAACTCTGGTGGCGAATGGATAATGAGTGGACTTTCTTTTTATTCTCTTGTGTTATAAATGTGGCTATGGGAAATGGTCCATGACTGTGGGATGATTATTTTAATGAGTTAGACTTATTTGCTTTAATATAAATTATGTAGCATTTAAGTAACACCCGATCCGGTTAGTAAGGGTTAATTAGTTATATTTTCGAGTAACACCCGGCTAGCTAGGCCCACAATATTGTGTAAAATGGCGGGTCGGTACAAGTGGTATAAGAGCTCACGTTGTATGACTCAAGTACCTTGTTGAAAAGTCCAATCATTATCTTTTCCCATTGTTAATTAACAATTTCATTCGCTAACATGACTAAGTCATCACTTAAGTCATTCGCTAACAATTTCATTCACGTTGTATGACTAAGTCCAGTCATTAATGAGCCATAACGGAACAATTTTTGATATTTAAGATGGCAGGCACCCGTAGACAGTCAAGCTGATCTGCGCAGCTAGACTTGAGCATGGAGAATGTGTTGGGCCAGATTCTGACAACCATACAGGGACTAGCACAGACTTTAGAAAATGCAAATTCTTTGGTTCAGAATATGGTTCAGCGGTTACCGAGAGTGGTAGCAGGGAATGGAGTCTTAAACAAGGAAGAGGGTCGTAGTAATGTCCCAGATGGTGATCGGGGGAGTGCCAAGGGCGGGCAGGGTTAGCTGACCTAAGTGAGCAAGGGGAGCATCCAAACCCAGTGCCACCGGTAGTCCAACAAGTGGTGCCGCCAGCTGTGGATGATAGTGATCGATACACTATGGAAAAGTTCCGGAAGAATGGAGCTGAGGTATTCATAGAAGGGACTGATCCAATGAAGGTGGAGAGCTGGATAGACATTACCGAAAAAGGGTTTAGAGCTCTCTCTGTGCCCCACCGCCATCAAGTGAGGTTGGCAACATACATGCTTCAGGAGGAAGCATCTTACTGGCGGAAATCCATCGAAAAGACTACATTCCATCAACGTGAGATTTCATCCATCTCATGGGTGGAATTTGTAACAGATTTCAATGGACAGTATTTTCCTTAGTCCGTTGTCAAAAAAAAAGTACTAGAATTCACAACTCTGGCTCAGAGGGAGGATTTGGTCTACAAAAAGCCAAGAATTTCTTACAGTTGGAATGTTTTGCACCTGGGATTATGGCAACTGACAAGGCAAGAGCGGACAAATTCTTCTGGGGATTGAAGCCAGAATTGAGGAGTAGGGTTGCAACAACACCAAGGGGCACTATAATTAAGGTAATCTAGGTAGCCACTACTCATGAGTTGGTGTACGAGCATGACCGTGCAAAGAAATAGGGGAAGGCAACTTTGCAACATAAAAATACCAACCATGCTGGTAGCCAAAACAGGTCTGCGGGACACCAGCAGTAGAACTATCAAAGGAATATAGATGGGAATCTCAAAAAGGAATTTTGAGAAGAGTCAGCCTAGATGATGTAAAAAATTGCACCAAGATTCATTCAGGGCCATGCAACGATCCCCGTCGGTGCTACAACTGCAGAATGACGGGACACATGTAGAAGGAGTGTCGTCAATCTCTGAGGCAACAACGGGAGTAACACCAATCTCTAAAGCACCATACCTCATGGCTCCAACAGAACTCAAAGAGTTAAAGAGTCAACTAGAAGAGTTGTTGCAGGCAGGTTTTATGCGGCCAAGTACTTCACCTTGGGGAGCCCCTGTTCTTTTTGTAAAGAGGAAGGATGGTTCACTTCGATTGTGTATTGACTTCGCCAGCTCAATCAAGTGACAGTCAAGAATCGGTACCCCTTACCGAGGATTGATGACTTATTTGATTAGCTAAAAATAGCCGGAGTATTCTCTAAAATAGACCGGCCATCTGGATATGACCAATTGCAAGTGAAAGAATCTGATATACAGAAAATGGCTTTCTGAACTCTATATGGACATTATAAGTTTCTGGTTATGGCTTTTGGTTTAAAAAATGCACCAGCAGTCTTTATGTCACTGATGAATACGGTATTGCATGCATACTTGGACAATTTTATTATCGTGTTTGGGGTTGACATTTTGGTCTATTCAAATAATGAGGAGGACCATGTGAAACACATATCCATTACTCTTCAATTCTTGAGGGAGAATCAACTATTCGCCAAACTATCAAAGTGTGACTTCTGGCTGAAGGAGGTGTATTTCCTTGGTCATGTAATCTCGAAGGCAGGAGTTGCAATAAATCCCTCAAAAGTGAAAGCAGTCACTGACTGGCCACAACCCAAGTGCACGCACACTATCGGAAATTTATTAAAGACTTTTCCTTGGTGGCATCGCTAATGGCTAAGCTCACAATCAAGGGAGTCAAGTTCAAATGGAGTAGCAAGTGTGAGAAGAGTTTTCAATCTTTGAAGAAGAGTCTAACTACTACACCAGTCTTGACCTTGCCAAATGGCATTGAAGGATTCGTGGTCTTCAGTGATGCATCTTTGGTAGGGTTAGGATGCGTCCTTATGCAAGATGGTAAGGTGGTGGCTTATGCCTTTCGCCAATTAAAGATGCACGAAGAAAACTATGCAACCCATGATTTAGAACTGACAGCAACGGTTTTTGCATTGAAGATTTGGAGACACTATTTGTATAGAGCCCAGTTCAAAGTGTTCACTGATCACGAGAGTCTGAAGTATATCTTCACACAAAATGACCTTAATCTTCGACAGGAGGCGATAGATAGAATATTTGAAGGACTACGACTTCCAAATCTTGTACCATCCAGTTAAAGCGAACGTTGTAGCCGACACGTTGAATCAGAAGGGGAAGGTGGACAAGGGCCAACAGCTAGTTAGACTGTGGGTTATGCCAGCAAAAGTGGTGGCCATCAACCCGGTGGAACAACTAACAGGACTGCTGGCAAACCTGGTTATTTCCAATGAATTGGTGGACCGAGTTAAGCTAGCACAAGTATAAGATGAGGAGCTGAATGAGATGTTGGACAAGACTCCTAACATGGTAGCAGATTCCAACAGTGTAATCAGATTTAGAGGGAGGCTGTGTGTACCCAAAGACGAGGCACTGAGGAAGAATATCGTGGAAGAGGCTCATCGCTTAAAGTTCTTAATACACCCTGTGTTACAAAAATGTACCAAGACTTAAAGAGAACCTACTGGTGGATTGGGATGAAGAGAGATGTGGTGGATTTTATTTCTAAGTGTCAGACTTGTCAACTGGTCATAGCTCAACATTAACTACCCAGTGGATTATTGCAATCTTTAGAAATACCTATCTGGAAATGGGAGTGTGTCACATGTGATTTTATTACTAAACTCTTACGGACTCTGAAAAGGCATGACTCTATATGAGTGGTTGTGGACCGTCTAACTTAGGCAGCTCATTTCATCCCCACAAAATTAATAAGGACGGCAGAATACCTCATTGAATTGTATGTCAATAACATTGTCAAGCTACATGGGATTCCGAAGGAGATAGTCTCTCACAGAGATCCCCTATTCACTTTACATTTCTGGGAAGCATTCCAAAATGCTATGGGAACCCAAATCAAGTTAAGTACAACATATCATCATCAAATTGATGGTCAGAGTGAGAGGACCATTCAAACTTTAGAGGATTTGTTGAGAGCTTGCATCCTTGACTAGGGAGGAGATTGGGAGAAACACTTAGCCTTGGCTGAATTCACCTATAATAACTCTTATCAAGCTAGTATAGGAATGAAACCATTTGAAGCCTTATACGGTAGGCCCTGTAGATCTCCATCATGCTGGTTGGAGTCTACCGAGGCGGTTATAGTCAGGCCAGAGATAGTGAGAGAAGCAATTGAAAAAGTGCAACTCATTCAGCAAAGGCTTAAGGTAGCTTAGGATCGACAAAAAAGTTGTGCTGATACTCGAAGGAGGGACCTAGAGTTCCAAGTGGGGAGTTTGTGTACCTAAAGACTTCTCCTAGGAAGGGAGTGATCAGATTTAGCACATCAGGGAAGTTGAAGCTAAGATTCATAGGACCATTTCTAATCCTAGATCGAGTCGAAAATTATTCATATCGATTAGCATGACCACCAAGGCTCGATGGCGTACACAATGTTTGTCATGTGTCAATGTTAAAGAAATATGTATGAGATGAGGATCATATAATCACAAATTTTGCAGACATAGAACTGCAATCGGATTTAACCTATGAGGAAAATTTGATTCGAATCTTGGTAAGAAAAATTAAGACACTCCGAAACAAGGAAATTCCTTTTGTAAAAGTATTGTGGAGAAATCAGGGATCAGAGGAAGCTACGTGGGAGACTGAACAAGAAATGACGAGGAAATACCCTAGCCTGTTTGTAGTATAAAATTCTTGTAATTGTACTAACATGAAGTGATCCTGAAGATGTACTTAATCATAATTGTCTTGTTAATTTTATGATATTTCGGGGACGAAATATTTCTAAGTTGGGGAGATTGTAAAGACCCGGAGAAAAAAAAATCGATGCAGTAGGATCAAAGGTTAGAAAATTAATATTTCCATTTAAATTATTTACCCGCTGCCCGGTTAATTACTAATTACCCTGTTAAGTGAACCATACCGTTTACCCGTTTACCCGACTAAGTGAAATACGGGCAAAGTGTGTTTTGGCATACCCTAGCCATCGTTTCATTATATAAGGAGAAGGGGGGGTGTCATTCACATTATTTTCCTTCAGACAGACGCGGGCTTCCTCCTTGCTCAGGTATTTTTCCTTTCTTCTTCTTCTTCTTCATAATTAGCATGCATGCATATTTATAATTGATAATAAGCTTGTTAATCATGGAACTAAAGTCTCTAATCAACAAAAAAGAAAAGAATTAAAATGAGAAATAAAACTGGAAGCCGTCCATGATGAACAGCCGGAGTTTGGGCAAGGTGGCGATCGTAGACAAGGAAATTCAAGGCAGCCTTCACACCCCTGATGGCCCTCAGGCTGCTAGGTTGAAGGGATGACGTCGCCGTGCCTCTGGGTTCTAGTGGGTGGTGGAATTGCAGCTGTTATTGGGCAGAGTTGTAAGGGTGGCTGAAAAAGAGGACATGACGGTGGGTCAGGAAATTTGGCCGTCTAGGGCGGCAATTGGGTTGCAATCTGGTCAGGAAAAGTCTCTGAAGGGTCGAAGGTACCAAGACAACCACCCAACTGCGGCGGAGAAGTTCGCCGGCAGTGGAATCGGCAACGCGATCGCATCGCTAGGGGCGGAGAAAATTACTGAACATCGTCGCCGCGGCTGGAAGGTAGCCGGAGGTGGTAGGGGTGGAACTGTAACAGCATGGCAGGGCTGGTCGGTGTCGGTCGATGGCGGTCGACGACGATTGGCGGTGGTCGGAGGCAAACGGAGCTCGGTCGACGAACATGAACGGAATGATGACTTCGGGCTACGATTGTTGCCAAATCCCGATAGCAGCGGCCAAAGGTCCTGGTCGGGGTAGGAGTTGGTACGGAAGTGAGTGGACAGACGGGGGTGTCTTAACCGCCGGTGGCTTGCCATCGATGGACAGTCCGTCGGAAAACACCCTAACCACAGCTCTATTTTGGAAAAGTGAAGGGAAGAAGAAGATGACAGTTTTTTAAATATGGGTTGACTCGACAAAGTACGAGTTAAAAAAAATAATATCAACTCGTTATAAATCTTTAAAAAATAATTAATCTAATGGGTACGAGTTAAGTGGCTAAAATAATAAAATATTATACAAAATTGTCATAAATAATAAAATACGGTCATGATAAACGGTTAATAATTAATCGGCTTATTACAAGTGATTAAATTAAATTGGAGGATTATAAATGATAAATAAAATAAAGATGTCACCTTTACCATATTAAATTAATGTTTGGAAAATAAAACAATTATTTTAATAACACATTAGTAAGGTGGGAAAATGGGTTAATAAAATATAACCGTGTAGAAATCAAGAAATAGCATAATTAAATAAGGAAGGGTTGAACCTGATTGAATTAAATAAATTACAAATAATTATATTAGTGATGTCCTTAAATTAGGATGATGCAAATAATAATAATTAATTCTGGTTCATAAATAAATTATTTAATGGGGCATATTATATATTGTCAAAATTTAATAGATATATTAATCATTTAGTTGCATGCATTTTCTACGCGAATAAAATTATACTTATGTATAATTATGTTCTCGTTCAAATTAGGATCGTGGTTGCAGTTGTGGGATTACGTACAAGCTAACTAGGTCCGTATAATTACTAAAATGTTGTATATTCCCTTCTGGGAGCCCTGGTCGGCCTGAGCCCAGATTCGACCATCATGCACCGTGTGCAACTGGGGTAAATGAATTGACTCAGTTCGACACGAGGAAGCACCCGCGAAATAGGGAGTTTCTTTCATGAGGTAGCACCCATAACACGAGGCAACACCCACGAAATAAGGAGTCTCTATCGTGCGGTGGCAACCCAGAATTTGAAAACCTCCCCCCATGCCGAAAGGGGATGTTAGGTAGACGGCTCATTATGCACTTGTGATACCGAGAGGGTGAGCCAATGGCAACTATCGATAACTACACAGGCCATAGGTCACGTAGTGTGTGTGCGCATGCATGGGATTGTAGCAGGATGGGTGGCCACCCTCCTCGCATCATAAGAGCTCGACATAGGCTCACTTCACTAAAAGACTTTTGAAATAAGAATAGAGAGTATATTTGATTGTTTCATTGATTATATAACTTAGTGGTTTTATCACTAACGCTGAATTGCCTCCGCCAGTGTCAAGCATAGATTGAGAGCGGGCTTTGTGGATCTTTTACCAACCAAGGTTCAGAGAAAATGATAATGCATATGATTTCCTTTTTATTTTATTTGAGTTATAAATGTGGCTATGGGAAACGGTCCAAGACTGTGGGACAATTATTATTATGTCTTGTCCAAAACATAGTTTACCTTAAATGAGTTATACTTATGGCTTTAATAGAAATCATGTAGCATAGAAGTAATATCCGGTTCGGTTAGGGCTGGTCGTTACAGAGTTGGTTTGCCTTAATTTTAAGTAACACTGGCTAGCTAGACCCACACTATTGTGAAAAATGGCGGGTCGTTACAACTAGCAATTAAGTATTAAAAACTAGAAATCGATAAGACATGATTATATAATATTGATTATGCGGCAATGAAAATGAGATAAAAGAAACTGTCAACTTTAGAGTACGATAGACGGGTAGTACAGAATTAAGATTGTCACACCGTGGAGCAGACATTTGCTTCTATGACTACTTGGCTGCAATTTGTTGGTTTATCTTAGCAATTTGGTCCTATATTGTTGCAAACACTCTCGACTTGGCCAAATCGATCCGTTACCTGCTTGTTTAGGCTACCGATTTCCCCTTCCTACTTGTTTGTGCTCGTCTCTCTACGACCTTGCTCTAATGCCACAATGAAACCCAGGTGTTCTATTGGAAGAGAGACGAACTTCGATTCCCCCCGCTATTTTGGCGAATTCACAAGGACAAGGATAGGAATTCACCTACAATTGAAACCCTAGTTTGAACATACCCAGCTCAAACCCCTGGATCATCAATGGCAGACTTCTTGCACAAGTCAAACACAAACGCTCCCAAATTTTATTCAATTCAAAAGTGTTCCCCCTCTTTACACTCCGATCTTGCTAAATTTATATGAATGAAAGTCAATACTTGAAGTAACCCTCATTACTTGCATTAATGCCAAAAGTACCCTCAACTAAGTAACCAACCAACTCCTTTGATTCATAAAACACTGTTATACATAGATATATTGAGTCGAGTCCACGCTTCAAAGTTTAAATTATCCGACAGTGTTTGTGTAGTCTCTATCAATCCCACAGGCACATATTAGGAGGCAAAGCTGCAGACTATTGCTGAAGGGAATGGCCCAGGCTGCATTGTCACTAACTAGCTGGCTGTGATTATATAACAAGCGATTGAGGGGTGTGTTGCGTGACTGCTATTTGTCTTCAATTTATATTTTTATTTATTTATTTATATTTATTTATTTAGTTACATATTTCTCTGGAATTAATATATTGCTACTATTATTAAGATAGGGTACATTAAGGAGTTAATTTATTGTGCTTAATTTTCATGTCATGTATGGTAGATGTAAGAGTATAGGTAAGAGAATACTGTTTTTCTTAGGCCCTTTAGGCCCCAATCAAGCTCCAATACCACTTCCTTAGCCTTTGGGGTCTCCAAAAGGGACTTACAATAGGTGTTGCGGGACTCTTTTAATCTAAAAGTTAACTTAAGAAATAAGACTTTCTCATTAGCCTATATACAAATTTTAATACCTTTTACGACCGATGTATGATAAATGCAACAACTCCCCTTCACATATCGAGCATCCTATAAATTATTATCGCCTAACAAACTCCAAATAAATCATCAGGTAAAACCCACGAAGGAGACTTCAACAATCGGCGTAGCCAAAACCAAATCTCCCAACCATTAAATCATCGGGCGGAACCTACGAAAGAGACACCAATAATCGACGTAGGCAAAATGAAATCTCCAAAGAACATAACCTAGCTCTAATATCATTTCTTGGACCTTTTGGGCCCCCAACCAAATCCCAACCAAGCTCTACTCTAATACTACTTCTTAGTCCTTTGGACCCCAAACTAAGCTCTCGTGCCATTTTTTAAATCTTTCAGGCCCCCTTCCAAGATCTAATACCACTTCTTGGGCTATTTTGGCCCCCAAAAAATATTTGTAAAAGATATCACGGGCCTCTCTTAATCTAAAAGTTAACTTAAGGAATAAGGTTTTCTTATTAACTTATATAAAAATCACCAACACCTTTTACGACTGATTTAAGATAAACCTAACAATTTTTACTTCAAAATAAAATATTTTTACCCATATGATACATAATAAAAAAATTGAAGCTAATAATCTTCTTTTTTTCTCCGTAAATAATTATCATATAATTTTTAAAATTATTTTGTATATTATATTTTCCTCATGTAGAAGCCCATATTTTTAATCTTTAAAAAAATAATACAAAATCTTAATTTTCCAACCATGGAGAAGAAATAAATCCTAAATTTATTGTGGGCAAATATTATTTTTCTGTGGTGTTAACTTTGTGGAAAAAGAATTTTAAACACAACATAGTCAAAATTACTGCAATTTTTTTGTGCAAATCATTGAAAAGCTGTCAAGAATAATACATTATATTATACAGTTTTTGGACATGTAGTATACCTAGTAAGTTGTTGCTTTAGAGCTAGCAACATTGTATAGTTGTGTCATTTATAGCGATACTAGCCTACATAGCAAATGTTGCTCTCAGTCTTTTTATATATTATTATCAAGACAGTTGTCGCTAAGCTTGCAATGACAAACTAGCAGTTCAGTTTGGTTGCTAAAGTTTTTTTTCATTGTGTTCTTTATTGAACTCTTGGCATTGAGTTTTTAAAGTTTAAATAATCTAGTCAAATCCCATGTGTAAAAGAGAGAATCCAACTAAATACCCGATCAAGATCACAATTATTGAAACATTTGTGACTTGGTGTTATGGAAGATTGAGAACGCTGTGGGTAGGTCGGTAAGGCAAAATTGCTCCTTTTCAGGTTCAAACTACTATGGCAGTTTTTGACTTGAAAGGGATGGCACTTGTATGCAAGGGCGGAGGTGGCTAAAGCAGTTTGTATTATTGCCTTGATATTTTTTTATTTTGTTTTTGTTCAGTGTAAATGTTATTAATAAAAGGGTTATAAAAAACAACTGAAAAGTAGAATATTTGGCCGATCAAAATACAACAAAAGTAAAAAATTCTACCTCTTCAACTTTAAAGTTGGAGTTTATTTATAATATTGGCAGCCACATGGCATCTCTGCTAGTTATTTGTTGGATAGTGGCCACACCCATAGGGAATTCTTGGAAGAAGATGTGTACTAATTGAGGGAAAAGGCGAATCAACTTCACAAATATAATTAATTTTAGCACCCAAAATAAATCGGTAATGAAAAATAAACAGCGAAAGTAATAATGTAAACAAGAAAAGTAAGTCTGAATTACATAAGGGCTTGAACTTTGGTGAACTTTGGTAAGAGTTTTACGTGATTTTGAACTTATTTACTTATCATTCTTTAGATAATTCAATGTGCTAAATCATCAAAACTTTAGGCTCAACACTCTCTACATATATTAATATTCAGCCATTAAAACAATGCAAACATGGATGTTATATTGCCATTTCCGACTACGAACCTGCCATTGACATGCAGGTTCTTCAACTTGTTGAAGGAAAAGGGACACCAGCCTTACCAAATTTTAAATTCAGGGCTCGTTTGGTAGGTGTGAAAAGAATGTCAAACCTATAAAAGTTTCGCATATATAATTTACTAAAAGTTACTTATAATATAAACACGAGATATAAAATCTCTTCACAATTTTTTTTCTTTTTACTTGTATTTTTTATTACAAATTTTGTTACAATAAAATTTCCAAAGGACCATTTGATGGGAAGGCCTAGTTATATTTTGCTACAAAATTCTCTAAAAATTGATAACTTTTTAGGTGAACATCATTATTATTGACATAAATTATAATATAAATATTTCAATGATTTTTTATTTCTTTCATATCAACCAAATAGAATCTTAATAATTTAGAGTGCAAGCTATATTTTTTCCATTATCTTTATTTGAAAAAAATAATTCAATGAGAGCTTTGACTTTTTAATTAGCTGATGATTCCTCGAATTTTCGGATCTTTGCTTTATTAAATATTCTTTTAACAAATTAATCTCTTAAAATAGTGTAAAAAAACTTATATTACTTGTTTTCCCAAAAAAACAATAACTTTAAAATATTACATTACTTTAGAAAATTGGGCATTAATTTTATGTTCGATTCTTGGAAGTAAAGTTTAAAAATTCAATTATATGGGGTCGGCTCAAAGTGGAATCCAAAGCTATAGTCATTTAAAGTATAAAGGTACTGGAAGTAAATTATTTAAAATTACGCGGGGTCATTTAGTCGGAGTCATTTAAACTCATATTACTTGGAATCATTTTAATTTTTTTTTCTTTTTAGCAAATAAAAAGTTATTTAATATTAGTATATATTACTCTTTTTTATGCTCAAATAAATAAATACATGATTTACGCTGCTTTAAAATATTGATTTAGTGAAGCTAAAAGGAAAATAATATATTTTAATAATTTTTATTATTTGACTCAGGGAGTTAATTATGAAATCAATTATTAAAGATTTATTCATGGAGTTTGACTTGGGAAGCTGTGATGTGCACTCGACTCGAAGATTTTTTTTTATCAAGAAGAATTGTTTGGGAGGATCGTGCCAAAAGAAGAATATAGTAACTAGTTCACTTTTTTTAGGCCATCCTCGCCTGATTAAATCTGGCTGCCCCAGCTAAATTTGGCCCCTATGTAATGTTGCAGATTTGATATACCTTCTGTGATTTTGAACTCTAAAAAGATCTAGGTCGATTCCACTCTATATTTACGAAGCTAACTTGACTCCGTACTTATTTTTATACTCAAAATAATATTAGTAGTAACATAAGACAAACTTAGAGAAAAAATATTATGGTTCCTTTCTGAACTTTCATGTTGGCCAAGTAAATGGTGAACCTTTTTACTCAAGCATATTGATATTATTCTTATGCTATCTTCAATAAGCAAGACAGGAATAACCTAGAACCAGAAGTTAAGGATTTGTTTACCTACAATTGCAAACGAAGAAAATTGAAAATTTAAGGATTTGTTAATAATGAAAAAATAACACCTAGTGACACCAAATGTATATATATATATATATTTCCTGAGAAAGAGCTAGCTAAATCAGATTACATATTTGATGAGTAATAGCTTCAAATTAGTTGGACTAAAAAATTCACCGAGACAATTCAAGTCCATATTTTACTCAATAAATTGGTAACATCATTTTGGCAAAATTCATAAATTCAATTCAATTTGATTTCTCAAGTCAATTAAAAAGTTAAAAAAAGATTAAAATATTTGTATTTGTGTTAAATTCATAACCTTACCGCTTTAATGATTAACAAGATGCATATATTTATCATTATAAAAAATTAATTTGATTCCAAATTTAACTCTTAGTCGCTCCACTCTGCGAACTATATATATAAGTCAAGTCATAACTTTTTAAATAATAACAATCACTACTTTCTCCCCTATAATTAAATGATCAAACAACTTACAATTAATTCGAAAATGAGTTATATTAAATGGACTTGTATTGTTTTTAATATAGGCGGAAATTATATTGTTTTGTTAACGTGGTGGCGAGGTGTAGAAATGAAAGGCGACTAACAAGTTGCATATGCATTGACTAGGTCCAGTGCAATGTATGCGGCGGTCCTATTTACGGTAGCCTATATTCCCAATAATGGCTTGTGCCCATATTCGTTTTTTTTTTTTATTTGTTTCTTCAATTCGGCCGGACTCAGAAATTGGCCAGTTCAATTGGCTCTAATTAGGTGCTCATGTATATGATTTATCTCTGGGAATGCCCTTGCCTTTACCTCATTTGTCAAGACTTTGGCTAATACGTTGTGCATACATTGCATGTATGTAAAATATATGATGCACTCCAATTAACATCATAGCTCAAATTATAGTTTAGAATTTTGGAATCGACTCACTCCATTCACTACTCGAAAGTACCCCTTTTGTCACCGTAATTTTGGCGACAAAAAATTAAAAGTTGGTGACAACTGAGAAGTTGTCACAAAAAGGCTTCGTATTTATTTAACATAGTGGCAGCCGAACAATTTTGGTGACAAAATCAATGAAACTTGTCACCGATTTTGGGTGTTGGTATAAAACATCGGTGGTCAATGTTTGTCACGTAATTTCAAAGAGAAAACAGTGTTAATTTTTAAAATATAATATAAAAATTATGTGAGCCACGCATTGGATCGTGGGCGACACCTCATGGTCCCACGTGGTTGTGCCGCATGGTACGTGGGTGTCAGCATGCACACGTGGCAGGCATTGGCAGGGACTCTGTCCACGGCATTGTGGTGCCACGGTTACGGCTGCCACAGTTGCGATAGGGCCAAAGTTGTGGTAGCGTGATGGCGGTCGTGCGGTGGTGGGTAGGTGCAGGCCGGTGGGGTAGCTTGGCTTGCGAGGTGCAAGGCGGGCAGGGCAATGGGCGTGGTGGGCATCAAGGAGTGCAAACCCGGAGAACCAACGTGCACATGGGTCATAACCCATAACCATTTACTGGCCATGTGGCGCATGTTTAGGTACTTTTTTTTTTAGTTTTAAACTTTAACCCTCAAAAACGAACTCAAATGGTGTAAAAAGAAATTGTCACCGAAATATTTGAAAAATAAATCAGCAACAAATTACTAGAAATGGTGTCACAAAAATTTTAGTAACTAAATTTTGGTGACATCTATTTTTTACACCAAAAAATATTGTCAAATTCATAGTAAAATAATTTGTCACATAATATTTAGTGACAAAATGCTAACAAATTACTAAAAATGATACCATAAAAATTTTAGTGGCTTTTCGGTCACAAAACTGTAAAAAATTTGTCGGTGAAAATTTCCGCGATGAAAGGCCCGTTTTCACCGGTGATCGCTTACTAAAAAGAGATATTGAAGTCATTTGTAAAGCATTATTTCTTATTATGTGTATCCACTGGAAAATTCTATCCTTTTTTCTTGGAAATTTTTTTTGTATGCGAGAGTCATAAGAATTGTGCGTGGAGATGGATATTTCATTTTTAAGGAAAATATGATTCAGCGGCTGACATACAAAGTTCCCTGAATGCCACCTTCTTCCTATTACATTTGAACTGAATATCCCATTTTACATTTGAATTGAATATCCCATTACATTTGAATATTATCTGTTACGCCACTGCAATCCACATTATTTATCATCCTTGCAAAACCCGTTGACCTCGGTACTTTCATCAGTCAGCTCAATTTGAATTTAGTTGGTTTGATCAATGATAAATGACACTCTATTATGAAGGACTTGTGCTCTTAGCAGAATCCAATAAGATGTTAAAAATTAATCTTATATTCAATATTTATTGGGGTAATATAATATATTAATAGTGGTTTTCTCAAGAATCTTCTACTTCAGGTAATTATTTTTTTAAAAAAAAGCTTGACCCATCATTTGGATAACTACTTTTTAAAAAATGACTTTATTTATTTTGTTGTATTAAGGTCTAGTTGTTACATAATTTTTCACCTCTAAAATTGATTGATTTTTTGAAATATGTGATAGAAATATAACGAAACTTATTATGCATTAGAGTTGTGTCCCACATCTATTTAGTTTTTAGAGGGACTTCATTTGGTCTGATTACCTACCTAGTGTAACTTGCTATGCCTAAGATATTTCTGCAAAAATGTTAACCAAAATTGAAGATTTTTAAGCTCATCTCTACTATGTATTGATTTTATTTTAGTAAATATTGGATAGAGGATTAATTTGCATACTTGTAAAAGTTAAAATCTGTAATGGAGTAAGATATATAGATAGAAGTTGTGATATGTAATGACCCGCCCTAACTGGCCTGGGGTTACTCAAAAAATATAATGGATGTAGAACGAAATTTCATGTACATGAACCGTAACATGGTAAGTAATTCAAAAATTTTACTAATCATAAAAATAAATCATGTTATAATAACATGTAACAATACATAAGATAAATTAACTACGTGAACAAGAAGTCTCACAACCTTCGACTATTTCCCATAGTCATATTTATAACACAAGAGAATATAAGAAACTCTAATTTATTATCAATTATCCAAACTTAGGTTGGTAAAAGAACTACCAACCACATTTTTAATCCTCAGTCCAAAGCTACTCACTTGAAATTACAGAACCGTGTTAGTGATAAAACCAGTAAGCCGCATAATTAAATGAAACAATTCAATATAATTTTTATCATTATTTAATGAGACTTTTACTAGTTATGAGCTTATGCTGAGCTCTAATTATGCCAGGAAGGGTGGCTACCTCATCTAGCTACAATCTCATGCATACGCACACACACTACATAGCCCATGACAAGTAGTTACTGATAACTGCCATTTACGCATCCTCTCAGTATAACAAGTTCATAATGAGTCGTCTAACACCACTATGTCGTGTCACTCCTTCGGCATAGGGGCATGTATTTTATCTTACAAGTAAATCTTAAAAGTGCGGTCCTATGTTGGGCTGAGTCAATTCCTTAACCCCGGTTGCACTCGGTGTATGGTGGTCGAATCTAAGCTCTAGTCAACCTGGATTGCTAAAAAGGAAAATACAACATTGCAAATAATTATACAGATCTGGACGATTCGAAAGTGAACTCACAATTGCGACCGACGATCCAAATTTAAACAACATAATAAAATTATACATGCGACTAAATAACTTAAATATATTATTAAAACCTCACAACATAAAGTATACATCATTCAACAATATTCAACATTTACTACAAGTCTAATCAGATAATTAATTATTCATGTGACGTAATCATTTAAGTCATACTTTACATTTTTAAATTAATTATTTAAATCACAATTCACAATTAACTAATGATAAAATGATTATTAATTTATAACCAAATACTTAATTACTATTAGTAGTATAGTTTCCTTTGAGAAGATAACCAACGATCCTGCCGATTAAGTTTATGATTCTAATCTATAACCACTATCATTATTAATAGTAATTTAGTGAGTGCAAAATACGTAATTCATTAAATAAAAGCTTGGGTATGCCTATAATAATTTATTAACTTCTTACTAATTCTTTATATTAAATTGGAAATTTATTATCCGTCATCGTAAATCATTTGACAAAAATGCCCCTCTTTTTTAATATCACAATGCAAAGGATACCTCAAGTAATATTATTTTAAGTGACTTCGCAATGAAGGTTAAAACTTTAATTATTTTCAATAGGTTGAACACCTTTGATTATCACCCTATTATATTCAATAGTCCATTTTTTTCTACCTTATCAACTCATTATTAAAATAATCAACTTTATCTACCTTATGCTTATTTTCTTTATGCTTAAGATGTAGCTTAATAATATTTCTAGTATAGCTTACTTGTTATTACCTAGAATTAACTTTTCTATGATAAAGGTGAAATCTTTATTTCATTTATCACTTATAACCATCCGATTTAATTAATAACTTAAACTACTCAAATTAATTATCAACAGTTAAACACTACAGTAATTTTATTACTCATGGTGATTTCATACAATAATTAATTAGCCTAGCAACCGTCACCAATATTCATTAGAATAATATTATTAACACGAATTATGCTATAATGCTTTTCATAATACAAAAACCATAATCAAGTAATATTAATTAGTACAAATGATGACATTAATTATATTACTAATAAATGCTAAGTATAGCCATTCATTTAATCCATAGAAACAACAATGCCTAAAAAATAATAATAACTAAAATCAAAGCAAAACTTCACAACAAGGTAATATGATTATCCAACCAAAATTTATTCAAAAAGGGGCTAGGATAACAAATATTGCACATGAAAAAAAGAATTTAAAGAAAAGATGATCAACCATAAAACTTAGCAGTACAAGATCACGATGCATGAAAGCTTCCCTTCTTCCTGCACAATATCCCACACCATCCAGGCCAAGCATTGTGAGCATGCATGGAGTGAGCCTTGGCCGACCAACTGATATGGATGCCCAACTTGACAAAACATGAAAGGAACAATCCCAAATATGAAACTATCCCCCACAACATTGACCATTATCCCATGCATCGCTACTACAAGCGACGATCCTCCAATAGAGAAGAAAAACAACCCAAAACACAAAGCCAAGAGGAATAGAAACTGCAACAGTTATTTATCAACAATCATTCATCTATACATTTAAAATATGTATACATAAAAACTAAGAATAGGGAGATAGAGAGGATTCCAAAACAAGGAGGAAGCTGGTTCCGGTAAGGAAGAGGAGAAGATGATGAGAAGCAGATGGCTAGGGTGGGAAAGACGCCTATCATGATGATTTAACCGAATAGAGACGCTACCCAAACTCCGCTAAAATCTCCTGTCATAACTAAATTATTCTCCAATGTTTTATCCTTCCCAAACCGAGTCAATAAATTCAAAACAACGTAATTAATAATATTTTTTTTACAATATTTACAATCTCCCCAACTTAGAAATTTTCGTCCCTGAAATATTATAACGGGTAATAGGACAATTATGATGTATTATATCTTTGGTATCGATAGGGGTAGACCAATTCTTTAACTAATGATATAGTTATAGTTAAACTTGTGAATGACATTGAACCTCGATCTGCTAAAATTTATTCATTTATTCACATCTTATTCATCCAATCATGCTACTAAAATTACAAGAACATTATGCCACGAATAGGCTAAGGTATTTCCTTGTTATTTCTTGTTCAGCCTCTCTGGTAGCTTCCTCTAACCCGTGATTTTTCCACAATACTTTTACCAAAGGAGTTTTCTTGTTCATGAGTGTCTTTATTTATCTTGCTAGGATGCAAATCGGCCTTTCCTCATAGGTTAAATCTGATTGTAGCTCTAAGTCTTCAAATTTTGTGATTATAGGTTCCTCATTACATGCATATTTCTTTAGCATTGGCGCATGGAAAACATTGTGTACTCCAACTAGGCTTGGTGGCAATGCTAATCTATATACACAAGTTCCAACTCAATCTAGGATTGGAAACGGTCCTATGAATCTTTGCTTCAACTTCCCTAATGTTCTAAATCTGATCACCCCCTTCATAGGAGACATCTTTAGGTACACGAGTTCCCCAACTTAGAACTCTAGGTCCCTCCTTCGAACATCAGCATAACTATTATGTTGATCATGAGCTGTCTTAAGCCTTTGTTGAATAAGTTTCACCTTTTTAGTTGCTTCCGTCACCATCTCCGGCCCGACTATAGCTGCTTCATTAGACTCCAACCAGCACGATAGAGACCTGCAGGGTCTACCATATAAGGCTTTAAATGGTATCATATCTATACTGACTTGGAAAGAGTTATTGTTGGTGAATTCTGCCAAGGCTAAGTATTTCTCCCAATCACCTCCCCAGTCTAGGATGCAAGCTCTAGACAAATCTTTCAAAGTTTGAATAGTCCTCTTACTCTGACCATCAGTTTGGGGATGATATGTTGTACTCAGTTTGATTTTGATCCCCATGGCTTTTTTGAAGGCTTCCCAGAAATGTGAGGTGAATAGGGGATCTCGGTCGAAAATTATCTCTTTTGGAATCCCATGCAACTTGACAATATTATCGACATACAGTCATGCTAGGTATTCTGCCTTCCTCATTTATTTCATGGGGATGAAGTGCGCTGCCTTAGTTAGTCAGTCTACAACCACCCATATGGAGTCATGCTTCTTCAGAGTCCTTGGGAGTTTTGCAATAAAATCGCAAGTGAAACACTCCCATTTCTAGATAGGTATTTCTAAAGGTTGCAATTGTCCATCGGGTAGTTGATGTTGGGCTTTGATCAGTTGGCAAATCTGACACTTAGAGATAAAATTTACAACATCCTTCTTCATTCCAATCCACCAATAGGTTTGCTTTAAATCCTGATACAATTTTGTCACTCCAGGGTGAATCGAGAACTTTCAGAGATGAGCCTCCTCCATGATATTCTGCCTCAGTGCATCATCCTTGGATACACACAACCTCCCTCTAAATTTGATCACACTATCGGAATCAGTTATGATATCAGAAGTTCTTTCCATCATTTTATGCAGCTCTTCATCATCCATTTGTGCTAGCTTAACATGATCAACCAAGCCATTGGAAATAACCAGATTTGCCAGTAACCCGATTATTTTTTGCACAGGTTTGATAGCCATCACTTCTGTTGACATAGCCCAAAGTCTAGCTAGCTACTGACCTTGTCCACCTTGCCCTTTTGACTTAGCGCGTCTGCTACAACGTTCGCTTTCCCCGTAGTGGTATAAGATTTGAATGTCCTATTACTTCAAATATTTTATCTACTGCCTCTGTCAAAAGTTAAGGTCATTCTAGGTGAAGATACACTTCAAGCTCTGGTGGTCAGTGAAGACTTCAAACTGAGCTCCATACAAGTAGTGTCTCCAAATCTTCAGGACAAAACCCACTGCTGCCAGTTTCAAGTTATGGGTTGTATAATTTTGCTCATGAACCTTCAATTGACGAGAGGCATATGCGACCACTTTACCTCTTAGCATAAGGATGCATCCTAAACATAAAAAAAAACACATCACTTAAGACTACGAATCATTCATTACCATTTGGCAGGGTCAAGACTGGTGCAGTAAATATACTCTTCTTTAGAGATTGGAAACTCTCCTCACACTTACTACTCCATTTGAACTTGACTCTCTTCCTTGTGAGCTTGGTCATTGGCGATGCTACCAAGGAAAAATTTTTAATGAATTTCCTGTAGTAGCCTGCTATCGGTGATTGACTTGGGTTGTAGCCAATTAGTCACCGCTTTCACTTTCGATGGATCCACTGCAACTCCGGCCTTTGAGATTATATGACCGAGGATATTTACTTCCTTCAACCAGAAATCGCACTTTGAGAGCTTGGCTAACATCTGATTTTCCCTAAGAACTTGAAGAGTAACGGACATGTGTTTCACATGATTTTCCTCATTATTTGAGTAAACCAGAATGTCGTCCACAAACACAATGATAAACTTGTCCAAGTATGCGTGGAATACCATGTTCATGAGTGCATAAAGGCCGCTGGTGCATTTGTTAAACCAAAAAGCATCACAAGAAACTCATAATATCCATACCGAGTTCCGAAAGCCATTTTCTGTATATTTGACTCCTTTATCCACAATTGGTGATAACCAAACCACAAGTCTATCTTAGAAAATACTCGAGCTGTTTTTAGCTGATCAAACAAGTCATCAATCCTCAGTAAGGGGTACTAATTCTTGACTATCACTTGATAGAGTTGGCGATGGTCGATAAACAACCGAAGTGATCCATCCTTCTTTTTCACGAAAAGAATGGGGGCTCCCCAAGGTGAAGTACTTGGTCAGATGAAACCTACCTGCAACAACTCTTCTGGTTGACTCTTTAACTCTTAGTTATGCTGGAGCCATGCGGTATGGTGCTTTAGAAATTGGTGATACTCCAGGTGCTAGGTCAATGACAAACTCCACGGCCCACTTAGGAGGTAACCCTAGAAGTTCGTTTCGGAATACATCAGGATACTCTGCTACCATAGGAATAATGGACAACTCTTTGGGTTCGGACTCGGATTCAACCAAGTTAGCCAAAAAGGCTTTATAACCCTCACCAAACAATTCTACTGCCCTACTAATCGACAAGATACAAGAAGATGGATTGAGCAATGACCCTTGGAAAATGACCCCCATCTCACAATTACAAGGTTTTCTCACCACTCTCTTCCCTTTATAGTCAAGAAAAGCCTAGTGTGCAGATAATAAATCCATTCCCAATAATACATCATAACCTTTTACCCCATACATGATAAAGTTCCACACATAGGATTTTTCTTGTATATCTAAGGATAGGTTAGTCACTCCCAACATTGTGTCTTCACCGTCTCCCATTGTAGTAGTGACTTTATAGGACTTGGATTATGGGGATGCTTGGAGTCCTAACCTCTTGACTATTTGAAATGAAATGAATGAATGAGTATACCCCAAATCAAATAAAACATCCACAATAACTCCTTGGATTAGAATGTTACCTCGAACAGTGTGATCATCCTCCTCAACGTCCTCGACTTCAACTGCATAGAGCTTCGCCTTTCCCTTGCTCGCCGGTTGTGCAGGTTTCAGGTAGCGAATAGGAGCTAGTGCCTTCCCCTTCT
>JAVDBV010059828.1:0-19785 GCA_032619315.1 Piper longum
AGCGGGTGATATGGAAGGTGTGAGGGCGTAAGCGCTGTATGTATGTATGATTATGATTATGAGCCGTGCATGCGAGCCGGCATTTGTTTAAGTATGTTTGCTTACTGCCCGGTGTGAGGCATTCTTGAAGTTTCATATGTTTTCGTGGGTAATGGAATACCCATTTGCCAGATTTTATTAGTTATTTTTCGAACCAGTAACATTCATTACTGACGGTTTTCTTATAATATATGTAGGTCTCGCAAATCCTATATCGACTTCGGCGGAAGGACAGATAAATGCTACACATACTTGAGCTCAACATAAGATTTAATTCCTTGCATTTATTTATATTTGAAGTATTGTGATGTTTATTTAACAATGTCTTCCATTCTCATGACACAAAGAGGGTTATTTCGATCTATTTTATCGATCGAGTCTCACTGACTAATAATATTAAACATGTCTTGACTCGATCGTAACATTTCTGATCCGGTTCTTAAGTGAACCAAAATTGGGGTGTTACAATAAACTACTTCATCCATGGATATCATTGATTTGCCTATTCCTAGATCTCGACCAAATCTCTTCATTATGGAAAAGTTAGCAACTCTTTTGAAGCATTAAGAACATGTATGAAGTAATTAACACACAATTAGTATATCAAGATAACATAAAAAAGATATATCACATACCAACTAAAATCCATCATGCACCCTAGATTACTAGGTCTACCCATGTAAGAATGATAATGCATCAAGAAGTTCAAACATTGCAATCAGAAAAGGAAAATGATTATGCAACTATGTTACGATGAAGCCTTGGCGCAAACTTCTCTTCAGTAGCGTTGTTTTCCTTGTAACTTGGCTTCAACCGCTTCTTCTCTACGGTCCTTTGACTCCTTCCTTAAATTGGCAATGTGGAACGAAGAAGGGAAGGCAAAGAGAGGAAGAATGAGTTTTCTCTCCTAAAAGCCTCTCCTATACTGATGTGAGTGAAGGTATATATAACTGATGGAGGTAGAGTTCTTATTGTCAATGCGGTAGCTTCTTTGCAACTTCCTTCCTCCAATAAGTAGTTCATGTGTTGACTCAATCATCATTCTTCAAATTGCATTCTTCAGCTTTGTCCCCTTGTTCCCTACTTGTCTCTTCAACGGCTTGTGAGGTTGGTGGAATTAATCCATGGAATTCAAATTGTCCCAATTGAAGTGGCTTGCTAAGCATGGAAGTGGTGACTTCCTTGCAACTCCATCCTCCCTAATGCAAGTGAGTTGCTCTCTTTTAATCATTGACATTAGGTGGATGTCTTCTTTTCTTTCTCATCAAAGTGTCCACCTAACGGCTTCTAAATAGTGACTTAGGTGGATTAGGTAGATCTATCCAATGGTGGGAAGCAGGTGCAGGAATGTACAATGTGGCAGGCCTAGTCAAAAACATGTGCAGAGGGTTGCAGGTTTTATATACTAGGATATATTTTGAAGTGGTCCATCCTAGGTTGGCAAAGGAGTAGTTTGATCCCACCTTTCAAGCATGCAAGGGCCTTGTCCCAGGTCCTTCAAAATACATTTCTTTGCTTAAAATTATCTCCAATTTTACTCATATTTCATATATTCTGCAATATTTCAAAATTTTCAATTTTTTGCAGAAAATGTTAGGGAAATTGGTGTGAGGGCATGGAAATGATGCACAGAAAATATTAAAATGCTACCTTAATCTACAAAGTATCAAGCAGCCCACCAAGCTCCATGTGCATGGCTCTATGGAGTTGGTGCCCTAGCCATCCGGCAGTTGGAGCTCATACTTCAAGTCATACGGTCCCACTCATCAAGAGCGGGAAGGAAGAAGAGAGGAAAAGGAGGAGAAGGAAGCAAAGGGGAAAGAGAGTAAAGTAAAAAGAAGGTGAAGAAAGAAAACCATAGAGATGCACATGGCGACTGTCATGGAAAAATGAAAACGAAGAAATCAAAGTGATTTCTTCTTTTACAGGGAGGCTAAAGAATTTTCTTCTTCTTTTTTTGGCTGTGGCAATAGCAAAAGAAAGCCACTTCTGTTCGCAAAAGTATCCACTCATAAAAGTGTGTTTTAATCTCCAAAAAAGCACCCACAATCGATGCCAACAGCCATGTTATATTAAATGTGAGCACAGATACAAATACAAATATGAGAACTATCGGTGTCTGCTGCTGGTCGCTCCCTGTGCACCCAATGCACAAATTATTTAAACCATTGTATTTACATCTAAGGATTTAAGCAGTTTAACTGATTTGGCTACGACTTTTTTTTTCAAAACTCAAAACGGTCATTAGATGATTACTGCCCATCAAGACCATAAACAAAATAAACTAGTAGAATCTGATGGGTGAGATTTGTTGTGTGTTGAGTGTGCAGGCAGCAACCCATAGCACGCACCCAAAGTTCCATATATGAATGCCAGCATTCGCAGCTTTTACACAACCCTAATAGCAAGTCTTCTAGATAATCTATTGTTTCCTAGGTCAATAAACTAAGCTACATATTTTTTGGCTATAGCGTGAGCATTCAGTCGAGCCGACCAAAAGAACTATCGGTGCTGTAGGATTCTGCGGTGGGTCGCTCCCTGCACACCCAATGCACAAATTATTCAAACCATTGTATTTGCATCTAAGGGTTTTAATGTAACCAGTTTCACTGATTTTGGTACTTTTTTTACAAAACTCAAAACAGTTATTAGATGATTACTGCCCATAAAGACCATAAACTAACAGAATCTGATGGGTGAGATTTGTTGTGTTGGGTGTGCAGACATTAACCCACTGCAGGCACCCAAGTTCCATATACGAATGCCAGCATCCGCCGCTTTTACACAGCCCTACCAACAAGTCCTAGATAATGTATTGTTTCCTAGGTCAATGAACTGCTACATATTTGGCTTCAACAGGGTGAGCATTCATTCGAACCGACAAAACTGACGTAAACGAATTAACCAAATTGTATTTGGCAGCTAGATTTTGTAACCGAACTAAAATGTTTAGGTTAATTTGGTTCAGTAACTAAATAACCAAATTATATCATACGTTAAAAAAAATTATTCCATTATTTATTAAAATTATATTATTATTTTAGCAAATATAATCATTTAATAAGTAATTTTAATGTAAATATCATATCAAACAAATAAAATTTCATCATAAATATATTATAATTTATGATAATAAACATAAAAAAAGAGATTTTTGAATATTTTAAAAGTTTGGTTATTTCAATTAATTCGGTTTGAATTGGTTTCGAACCAAAATATAAATATACATTTCGAATTATCTACAACTACTTTGCTAGTTTAATGTATCACGTAAGTGCATGCATCATACAAATAATAAAGTGATAATTAAGATCATTCTTACAAACATTTGATATTTTTATGCTATTGTTAATAAAAAGATTTATTTTATTTAGTAAGCTAACTGAGGGAGTGCACAAAACTGTAAAGATAAGCTACTTGAATCTTCTCTAGTCTATCCAAAATGAGCGAGGATATGAAACTAATACAATTAATTTAATTTAGAAAACAATGCAAAGGCATAGAAATATAAAAAAACACCCAAAGTTAATATAGATTCTCTCACTTAATAAAAGTGGACTTGGGATGTAAATTTTCACTTATAATACAGCTTTTCATATTTATCAAATTACACAAGATTGGAGCTGATGTCCAGAAAAATGAATTTATTTATAAAGGGTTATTGCTACATATTACAATCTACCACTTAGGTTTCATTCCATGTGCATGTGCAAACAAAACAAAGTTGGTGCATTACGAACAACTCTCCTATATAGATATTTATGGCTTTAATATATGCTTACAATAAGAATCGTAAACTATTTCATTCGAAGACATCATCGACTTGTCATGCCTAGTGCTTGAAAAATTAAGAACAAATATCAAATAATCAACTCACAGCTAATGTAAGAAGATAAAAACAATGAGATATATTACATATTAGCTAGGATCCATCCTATATCCTAAATCACTTCAGTTAACCCCATTAAAAAGTTGTAGTGCATCTTATAATCTAGCAAAGAAAATAACACAGATATTTTGAATCATCACAGAGCTGGTTCAGTCTTATTCCTCTGCTTCCTTGTGTAGCATTGTGGAGTGGTGAGGTTATCATCAAAAACTCAATAATGCCCGATCTCGGCAACTTCTTTGCATACTCTTCTCAACTACTATACTTGAGTGCTTTCTTCAATCATTATCATCGGAGGAGTGTGGTTCTTTTTTGTTTAGCAAGATAGCCATCTAATGGCTCCAAGATACAGCCAAAATGTAGAATTAGCAGGTCTGTCTTCCTATTCAGAGACATGTACAGAGATGTACAGACCGACCGTGTGCGGAATTATTCTTAGTAGGATATATCCTGAAGTGGTCCATCCTAGGTTGATGGGGGCAACCTGACTTCCACTTGCAAGTGTGCATGAGCCTTTACTAAATCCCTTTAAAAAATAGTTTTTTACTTAGAATCAGATTCAAAGGTGCCAATAATTCCGAAATTTTGAATTTTTTTTAAATTTTTTATTTTCTAATGAAATTGCTAGTGAAAGTAGTGATAGGGCATGAAAATGGTGCGTGAAAACTATAAAAATGTTGACTCAATCTACAGATTATCAAACCCTTAAACTTAAACTTTGTTGGACCCTAACAAAACAAAATAAACTGCATTCATTCCATTTTATTTTTTATTTTAGCATAAGAAAGATAAAAACAACGAAATATATAAAAAAATACAACACCGGTAAAAGCAATTAGTATCTAGGCAAATGATTCCCTTCTTTTTCAATTCTTTTCTCCTTTCTCACATAATTTTGCTCTTTGTAATCAAAGCATTGGCATTTAGTCCTTCCTATCTTACAAGCACTTAACTGGTTAAGATATTTTCAATGCTAGTTATTCTAGGTTAAAGTAACGGGAATTTGTGAATATTCTTATAAAACAAGCTAGGGCGGTATATATTTCAGGGATACAAACTGGAGGTCAACACATGGCAAACAATGGCTAAACCTTTGATTTATGGCTCTTTCGGCCTTGGTGATCAAATCTCACCTAAGTCATTTCCTAACTATCCAAAACTTCTCTTTACCTTAAGAATCCTGAATTGAAATTCTGATATACATTTCTCTTATGCTCATAAAACTTCTAACTTAATCTAACTTGACTGGGTACAAGATCATAAGATAATACAGATGCCAAGAAAATATACTCATAAAATCCAAATGTGAGAGAATAAGCCGTAAACTGCGTCATGCTACGACCAGAAATTAGAACACATTATATGCTAATGTACCCTACCAAAATAACTTGTTATTCTAACACACATTACTAAAAAAAAGGTTAGTTGTTATATAGACTATTAGGTTCAAATCATTTAGGTCCCTCCCCCAAACTTAAACATGATTGTGCACCATATTTATACAAAATATTCATCAGCAAAATAGTTGTTTAAGAAAGAAAGAAAAGAGGGGAGAGAGAAGTGTTCTTTTTTTTCAATTGTCCTCCTCCGAGCTAGCATTGGTCATGGTGAAGTGGCCAATCAATGGGTCTACTGCTCCAAGGTGTGCGGCAATTTCCTACTTTGATTCCTCTTCAGTTTCCTCATGTTCTGGTGGTGGGTTGTTTGCAACCGAAGTCTTGGCACTCTTGGTCTATGTCTTTTGTGCTGCTTCTTGTGCCCTGGTGTTTTCTTTGCGACCTCAACACCAGCATTAATTCACAGTTGGGTGATCATAGCTGGGAACCAAAGGCCCTTTGATGGTTTTACAAAATAAATCATACTATTGAAGATGATCCAACCAGCATCTACTCTCTTTTTCTCAATCATAGCATACAGCAAAATGGCCTTGTCCAAAGTGATGCAGGAAGTGTGCACTATGGGGATCAACCTACTACAGATTAACTTGAATAGAGGTGTCCATTTTGGTTGGAGTGCCCAAAGTTGAAGTTCAAGTTTTGGTTATTCTTTCTAGTTGCCCAAATTGCTTCTTTATCATTTGACACAAATTCTTTAATGGCTCATTTGTGTCTAACACTTCCTCCATTTGTACTGAATAGCCATCCTCTTCATGCTCCAGTGTTCCAATTAGGTTGTTGATCGCCAAATGTGATACATCAACTCACTTTCTACACACAAAAACTTTTTTATCTACCCTTTCTTCTAGTCTTTTTTGACTAACTGTAGCACACATACTATAAAACCCACGACTCGAGTCAAGGTTTTCTAGTCGTTAGCTGGTCGGTTCGACCATGATCCGAGTCAGTTCAGCTTTCAGAACACGTGCGCAGGGTCGAGGCCGACCATGTGCTCGTGCTATACGGGCTCATGTACACCTAAGTATTCGATGATAGTGTCAGATACACATCAGCAGACTAAGTTATCAACAAATATGAGAGTATAGAGTTGATGGTTTTATTTTTTCTTCATTTTGTGACCGTAGAATTAATTTAGGCCGAATAACGCATTAGGACATGTTAGATCATGTTCGGGTGGGTTATTAGTTATAGAGCATGTCATTGGATGTCGTGGTGTTTGTTTTATGTTATAGGATTTTTTTCTGATTTTTCTAGATTTTTTAGGATTTATTACGAATAAGTTATTATTTTTCACTCAACTCATAGTCAAGTCAAGTTTTATTTATGAGTTTGCCACTGATCACCCCGACATCTTTCTCTTCCCCCCCAAACCCTGACCGCCACCTTACCGCCACCCCATATCCGCTGCCGCCACCACCATGGACGCTACCCGCTACAAATCGAAGTTGCCCAGCCCTGCCGTGTCGTCGTCGTGCCACCTGCACCACCCCCAACCACCGTCCAGTCACCACGACACTGGTATTGCCCAACGATTCACAACCGCTCACGTCATGATTCCGCCACTATCATGACATGATGCTCTTCTCCTCGACCTCCCTAAAATTTCCTCCTTGCCTAGCACCATCGTCGAGCCTGGATGTGGGCCCGATCAAAGTGACTGACCTCCCCGGCCGAACTCGACACCACCCTTGGCGGTCATCGCCGCCGTGGCCGCCCTTGCTGTCACCACCATTGGGACAAGCTCACCAAGCTGCTGCCAACCCTTACCCCCGATTGCCCGGCTAGAATAGTCACCGGAAAATCGCAGAGAACTGCATGCGTTGGAACCACTAGAAAACCGGATTACCTAGAATTCACCAGATCTTCTAACGAACTCATCCACTCGAACCTGATTGAACTTTGTGCACCGCCAAGCACCAAATTTGATCTCCGAGATGCATGACAAAACTCTATCCATCGTCAATTGCCAACGACGAGAGGTATAATTACCTCCTATTTAATTATTTAAAATTAATTATTATTAGCACATCATGCTAGGATTGATTAGTTGTTGTGATAAAAGTCTGATTATGAATGAAGTGATGATTTGCATGATTTGATTGATAGTGAATGAATGTTAGGGATCTAATTAAGCAAATTACATCTAAGCATGCTAATTGACTGCAACGTAACTTAGAAACAAATAATAAAATTGGCATGCATAGGATGAGTTAGAATTATTCTTACATTGATGATTGTTAATTGGTGATAGATGATGATTGCATTGTGTGTGTGATGTTCATACGAGTTGATGCATCATTTAGTTAATGGGTGTTAGCTTCTAGATTTGATGTGTAGGTATGAAGTAGGAACTCGCCGCTTAGGCACGAGAACATGCTTGGAGCTTCTACTAGGTTCATTTAGGACTCATCTTTGTTTTACACTATATTCTATTGTATGTTTGGTTTATTACTTACAGGATGGGTTAAGTTGAGTTTTATTGGATTCCACTTACCCGGGCCATTTTAACGAACTAGTTTTCGAGATTAATAACCCTCAAGGAAGAGATCCCTCGAGTATGTTTTCGAAAACAAGATCCACCACAAGTTGTCTTCGGGCTTATTTTATAAATCCCTTCATAGGCCTATATATATTAATTTACCGAGTTTTCAGTAAGACCAGAGATGGCAAAACTGACTTGCACGTACCATGAGCGGATGGACGGGACAGTCAAAGCTGGCTCTAGATTAGTGAGTGGATTGTTCCATTCTTGAGGGATCCTGACAACTCCGCGTTTGAGTTCCTCACACCCGGAGAACATGGAGGTTTACGAGTGCTATTAAGTACAGCATATGTCCAGACTTGTGGTTCAAAAGGTACTATAATATAGGCGACTACCTAAGAGTACTCGGCCTTCATGCTCAAGGCCAGGAGAATTATGGAGGTAAGGAGAGGGCTTAGGATATACTAGTAATCCCGAAGGACCAGAAAATGAAATAAGAAAATGTTGAGAGAGTCATCAACAGCAACAGATCAGTCAGTTTAGGATGCTACTGGGTCTGTAGCCCAGTGGCTCCTCAGTAGGTGCCCTTCAGAGAGTTCACGAGAAGTATATGAATATTTTCTTTCATATGAGAGTTTGCACTCATAGTCAGTTTGATATTAGTTATATTTTGGACCAGTAACACTTGTTACTGGCGCATTTTTATAATATATGTAGGTGACGAGAATGAGTAGGTGACGGAGGAGAATGAGGTCTCTTGCACACACATGTTGGATGATTGAATGTTTAATATTTTTTTATGATTTTATTATACTGAAATTGTGTGAGAAAATGCAAAAGATGATGATATGAAGGGAAATGCGAATAGAATGCACAGGTGGGTCGAGACCCAAGATTTTGAATGATGTTTACACTAGATTAGAATTTTGTGTGGATGCAAATATTCTATATATGTATACATATTTGTATATGTCATTTTGAAAGGGTGGCCCCTAATTGTAGTTTTAGGGGAGACTCTATCCGTTTTATTTTAGAATTTTTATTGATTTTATTGCAATTGTTGTTGGTGTGGGAATTGAATTTCATGTCATCTATATAGTTGCATGTTAGGGTTTTGTGCACTCATCCATGCATATAGCGAATCCTATCTTCATCTTAAGATGCCGAGATTAAATCTGCACAAGTTGAGTTCGGGTTAGCCGACCCAACTGAGTCCCGTGATGTTCTAGTTCGGTTCGCAAGCGTGAACCAGATTGGGGTGTTACAGTTTTTGTATCAAAGCCACTCTCGGTCGATTAAGATGGAAGATACTGTTATAGGTGATCTGTGTGCAAAGGCTACTCCGAGTCAAGCTGGTAGGTATGTTTCTTTCTATTCTTTCTATTTTCTTTACATATAGATTTTTTTTCATACGTTAGTTGCATAACAGTGTATTCAGGACTTGATCAGAAATATGCTGAACTTGCCTTAGTTGAGCTGACAAGTCATTTCTATGGATTTTTCCCATGCTATCAGATTGTTTGCTCAGTTAGATGTGAGCAGGGCATGTTGTGGTTCGTAGAGGTAGAATGGGTATGATATCTCATCTTATACCATATCTAGATGTCAGCAGTCAACAGGAATTTGATAGGCATGTCATGATGGGTTTAGAAACCCACTGGTTTTTTCCATCACATAAAAGATTTGGATGAGTCAGGGTGTCCACATGTTCAGTCAGCTGAGGTTAAATTGGATGTTGATTAGGTGTCTGTCTTTTTGCATGTCACCACATTAGTCCTACTCCCATGGGACATGGTGTACATTGTGGGAAGGAGTTTGAAGTATGGAATTTGAAGAAAGGGTGCAGTGGTAAGGAGCTTGAAGTATTGAGATACTGGCAAGTTAGTTGGCACATGAGATGGACTACTAAGTGCTGACAACTCCTTAGGGATAAAGGCTATGACTATGTCAATAGAGCCACTGTAGTACTTGGAGCATAGATGAGAGTTTGGGCAGATGACTTGAAATGGACCACTTCCAAAAGATAGTAATGAATGAGGATGAGTAGTGATGTAGATCAACAGTCTGATGAGCACTCCACTGCATCCCCCTCTTCCACTAGTTTATGTCTGTCCCTATAGGATTTTCGGCTTCTCTTTACCAGACAAAGGCCTCGATATGATGAGGAAAAGATCAAGACCACCATTGCTGACGAGATCAAATATTTGACAGGATTCCACCAGAGATAAGGCACCAAATCAATGGTTGTTGTTTGAGGACTAGACAGCACTGTGAGAAGCACCCACTCAAGATTTTAGGAGATTAGTGTGGGTTCAGCTTAGGATCACCATGGTACATGTCAGCACCATGATCCAAACTCTTACGGATGAAACACGCATGGTTGGACAACCTAAGCTGAGTTGTTAGTAGTCACTTCTAGGGAGACAGACACGTGGAAGCCTAAAGCCTGCCATCTATCAGTTTCCTTTTTGTTGTTGTTTTTGTGTGTCTATTGCATCTAATTGCTCCAATTCTGTTTTCCTCTTTCTATTCAGCTTCTCCTCATACTTCCCTTCTTCCTTCTCTCTGGCTTTTCTCATTTTAACCCTTCCTTTGGGGTCTTTTGTTTTGTTGACTCAGCAATGCCTTTGCCCTTAATTTCCTTTTCTTCGGAAACTTGCTTTGGTTCTTTGTGTTTCTTGGTGGATTCTTCTTTTTCTTTTGACTTCACTATTTTCTGTGTTGCTTCAGCTCAGGCCAATTCACCTCCTGATCCTACAGGTTTCATAGTTGACTCAATGATAGCACTGCTTGGTGTGGCCCTAGTCAACTTTCTATTCAGTAACTTCCTTGCATCCTGCTTCAAAGTCACAGCCTTTACCTTTTCTTTTCCTTTTTTTATCATTGGGTCCTGGCTTCCTTTTATCCTTTTCAGCGATTTCAATTTCAAGCCTTGCTGGTGTCTTCATGAAAAAGGATGTAATTGCTGGCTGTTTGGAGTCCCTTTCTGTTGGTAAAGGGGGCAGTGGAGATCTTTCATTCTCACTGTCTAGTTCTTCCCCCGAACTTGCTGATTTCATCTCATGCTTCTGTTAGGACATTCCTTTTAATGTTAATTCTTCTTCTTATGCCCAATGGTCTGGTCTTTCTTCATAAGGGTCCCCTAATTGTGTTGGAGATTCAAAGGGCCTTGAAATGTAAGGCTCAATTGCATGGGCAGCTCTAAATTTTGTGGCCTACTGTTTCTTTTTGACCAAATTGTCTTGGTGTTTACATGCAAATGGTAAATATAGCAACACAACATAATGTCAAAATATTATGTACAAAATGTGACCTTTGCACTTCCTCATTTATCATTTATCAAAAGTTTACTTGGCATCGTACTAACACACAAAAACCCTAAGCATTGGTAATAGATCAACTAAACAAATATTTCGCCATTACAGTAATCACAAGAGATCTATACATACCAAATTTTAAAAATCATATGCAAAATTTAAGATCATCACTAAACAAGTAATTTATTCAAACTTAGTCACTACAATTTCTTCAAAATTATGGGTCATTAACCATGCAATAATTCAAATCCAGTGCCAAAATAGGAAATAGAGTAAGAAAATAATGATTGAAACTCATGGCTATCTTCAAAAAATCGAGATTGCTCTTGATTGAAAGGAATGAGCGAGCGACTATTGTGCCAAAAAAGGAATAAGTTAGTAAAACTTTGCCTTTTAGGGTTACCTTCCTCAATTTAACTATTAGTTGGTTCCTGGGTCAGTTCAATTTTTCTTTTCTAAGTTACCTAGGCACTGGGTTGGCTTTATTTTATCTAAAAAGAAAACATTAGCAAGTATATATATATATATATATATATATATATATATATGAATAGATAAAAACATAATAGGTTGCCTCCAAGAAAGAATTTGTTTAGACTCATTAGCTTGATTGAGCTCCAGTTATTTAGAGGTGACATCTACTCTATGGTAGTCATTAGCTTGAGTGAGATGAGTCACATTTTCTCTATGGTAGTGCTCGAGTTTTTGCCTATTGACTTGGAATTGATAGTCTGTTCTTTCATCCTTGATTTCTATAGCTCCGTGTGGGAACACATGTATCATAGTGAAAGGCACAAACCAACCAGACCCAAGTTTTCCCGAAAAAAACCTTAATCTACTAGAATTGTAAAGTAGCACCTGATGTCCTGACTCAAAATGTCTTGCCAAAATGTGTCTATCGTGTCATATCTTAGTCTTCTCCTTATATAATTCGGAATTTCATATGCATTGAATCTAAGCTCATCCAATTCATTCAACTCTTACAACCTTCTTTTTCACATGCCTTAGAATCAAAGTTTAGCTTCTAAATAGCCCATTATGCTTTATTCTCTATCTCGAAGGGTAGATGTTATGTTTTTCCAAAGACCAGTTTATAGGGGAACATTCCAATTGGTGTCTTGAAAGCTGTTATGTAGGCCCATAACGCATCATTTAGTTTAAGTGGCCAATCATTTTTTAATGGGCTTACAACTTTCTACAAAATTCTCTTAATTTTGCGATTGGAAATTTTGGCTTCACTACTTGCCTATGGATGATATGCTATTATGATCTTATGCTTGACTCCATGTTTTGCCAATAAAGTCTCGAAGACCTTGTTGCAAAAATATAATCTTTCATCGCTAATGATAGCTTTTGGAGTGTCAAATATTGTAAAGATGTTTTTCTTCAAAAACTTTATAACTACCTTGGCATTATTAGTTGGGAATGCTTGTGCCTCCACCCATTTTGAGAAATAATCAATTGCTACCAGTATGTATAGATTGTTGTTGGATGACACAAATGATCCCATGAAATCAATACCCCAAACATTAAAGAGCTTTACTTGAAGAATTCCATGCAAGGGCATCTCGTCTTCTTGTCATGTTTCCAGTTCTTTGGCATCTGTCACACTGCTTCACAAAAGAGTTAGCATCTATGAAAAAGCTCAGCCAATAGAATCCTAGTTATATTACTTACATGGTCATCCTTTGGCTTCCAAAATGTCTTCTATATTTTGATGAGTGTCAATGATAGAGAATCGCAGGCATTCTTCTTCTATGGTATATCTCTGAATCATCTGGTCACTACATTTTCTAAACAAATATGGCTCATCCCAGTAATAGTTAGTGATATCAATCAGAACTTTTTTTTATTGTGGAAAAATATTTAAGGGAAGAACTTGACCAACAAGAAAATTTACGTAGTCTGCAAACCAAGGTAAGTTACATATAATCACCTTAAAAAGTGGCTCATCTAAAAAGCCTCTTGAATTAGCTATGACTTGCCCTTGTTCTCTTCATTCACTAGTCTATACAATTGATCATATACTACATTTTTAGTGCCTTTCATGTCTCTTATTTTTATATCAAATTCTTGCAGTTCTAATAAACATTGGCTTGACATCCTTCTTTTACAGTAGGTATTTCAAAGCCAAATGGTCTATATGAACTACCACTTTTACGCGCATCAAGTAAGATCTGAATTTATCAACAACATACACGACAGCCAATAATTCTTTGGTAGTGTCATTTACTTGACTTTCACTCAATGTTTTGCTTGCATAGTAGATGATGTGAAAGACTTTGTTGATATGTTGGCCCAAAACAGCTCCAATTACATAATCACTTGTATTACACATTAACTCGAATGGTTGTGACTAGGCTAGTATGTCAATAATAAGAGCTAAAATAAGTTTTTCTTCATTTTACTGAATGCTCATAGATAAGCCTTATCAAAATTGAATGCTGCACCTTTTTGCAATAAATTGCAAGTGGCTTTGCAATTTGAGAAAAGTCTTTTATGAATCTTAAGTAAAATCTAGCATGGCCAAGGAACTTCTTACTCCCTTGATATTGGTAGGTGATGGCAACTTCTCAAGTAATCTCTATTTTTGCTTTGTCCACCTACAGGCCTTTACTTAAGAATATGTGACCTAGCACAATTCCTTATGTTACTATGAAGTGACATTTTTTTCCAATTTAAGACTAAGTTGTAAGTTTTACACCTCTATAGAACTTTGTGTAGAGTTTCTAAGCACTAATCAAATGTACTTCCAAATATTGAGAAGTCATCCATCGATATTTCTATGTCATCCTTGATCATGTCTGGAAAGATGGACATCATGCATCTCTAAAATATTCTGGAGCATTGTACAATCCAAAGGGCATCCTTTTGAAGGAAAATATTCAACATGGGCATGTGAATGTGGTCTTTTCCTAGTCCTATAGATGGATTGCTATTTGATTGTATCCAGAATAACCATCTAGGAAATAATAATATTCTTGCCCAACCAATTTAGACAAAATCTTATCAACAAATGGTAAAGGGAAATGGTCTTTCTGGCATCTTGTTCAACTTCTTGTAGTTCATACATACTCTCCAACCAGTAACTGTTCTAAGGGTTCAATTCATTGTTTTGATTGGACCCTATAATTATCCCTCCCTTCTTTGGAACACATTGGACACAAATGATCATCAATTGGGTAGATGATTTCAGCATCCAACCATTTGAGTATTTGTTTCTTTACTAACTCTTTCATTATGAGATCAAGGCATCTCTATTGTTCGACAATTGGTTTGTGTCTTTCTTGAGAATCTTGTGCATGTAGACAATTGGGCTAATGCCTCTAATGTCGGAAATTGTCCATCCAATGGACAACTTGTTGTGTCTTAGGATTCTCAAGATCTTTTATTCCTACAAAGATTTGAGTGATGCAAAAATAATCACAAGAAGAGTATTAGATTTTCCAAGAAATACATATTTCAGATGCATCGACAAGGGCTTCAACTCTAGCTCTGAAGGTTTGATAGTTGATGGAATGTTTGTCATCAGTTCAAAGTTCTATGTAAGCAAGGGTTCCAACTGCTCACATTCTTCAGTGCTACTTGGTTGGTTGTCTAGTCAAGCCATTAATTCAGCAAGGTCTTCATCTTTCTCCTCTGTGTCTTTGGAGGTCAGTATGTGCTCTGAGTCTGAAAGTCGGTTTCTATCTTGTACTTCTATAACAAATCCTTTGATGATGCTAATTGCAAAATAGTCATAAGCTAATTCTGGATATTCCATGGCCTTGAATATGTTGAACACCAATTGTTCATTGTTGACTCTCATGATCAGTTTTCCTACAGCTATATCAATCAAGGTTCTTCCTGCTAGAAGGAATGGTCGTCCCATGATGAGTGGGACACCCTCATCTCATTCCATGTCTAATATCACAAAGTCCATTCGAAAGATGAATTTGTAAACTTTCACTAAAATGTTTTTAATTTCTCCCATGAGAAAGATTATTTTTGCAGGAAGAAAAACCGTTGAGGAACCCCAATCTTTTGTAAATGGACAATGGCATCAAATTAATATCAGCACCCAATCACAAAGGGATTTGCATGAAAAATTTGACCCAATGGAGTGAGGAATGGTGAATCTCCATGGATCCTTTAACTGTGAGGGTAATTTCCTTAGCAGACCTACAATGCATTCTTTGTTTAGGGTCATTGTTTTAAACTCTTATAGCTTCTTTTTCTTTGACAAGATCCGCTTCACTAACTTGGCATAGCTGGGCATTTACTCAGCAAATAGGATGTTGATTGCCAACTTTCTAAAAATGTTTAGAAAGTCTTGGAATTTCTGATTTACCTTGCTTTCATGTTACCTTTGTTGATAAGGGAGCTTGGAATATATTATGCTAGTTCAGGTTGAATTAATTTCTACACTTCTACCCATCCATCTTCATTTTCTTTTCACATTCCTGGGCTTCCCATCTTCTCAATAGTTTTCGACTCTTGATTCTTGTAGGGATCAGGCAGTTCCTTCCTTCCTTCCCACTTCTTAACTCGGTTGTCTTGCATTTTTTATCACTAGGGAGTCTTCCAAGTATGCGGTTATTCAAAGCACTTGCCAACTGTCCCAACTAGTTCTCCAAGTTCCTGATGGAGGCTTGTTGAGTTTGCATGAAGTGCATAAACATTTATTCCAATGAAAACTTTCTTTTGAATAGGTTGTTGTACCCTATTCTAACATTGCTTGGAATCTTGCTGGTGCTTAAGCTTGAGTTTGAGGTTTTTATCCACTAGCTTTGTTTCCTTCACCATCCAAGTTTGGATGATTCCTCCAGCCTGGGTTATAGGTACTAGAGTAGGGGCTACAATAATTATTGTCATAATTGCTTATGAAGTTGGTTGTCTCTGTCTGCAAGGGATATTGCTCCCATGAATAGTTATTTCCACAGAAGTAACAGGATAGAATTTGTGTTACTTGTGCATGGGCCTGAGTCTTGTTTTGTAGATTCTACATCTACTTGCTTAATTCTGCCATCTATATTGATAAGGCATTAAAAACATCCATTTGTATTATTTCTAGCTCATTTTCCCTTGATAGCCAATCATACATCATCTGATGGTGGTTGGAAGCTAGTTTCTCCATTAACTCATAATATTCATCATAGGTTTTTGTCATGATGGACCCTCTTGCGGTAGAATCCACTATTGACTTGATTTCACTCATCAACTCATTATCAAAAGTCTGAATCATTATCCAAGGTTTAATTCCATGATAAGGAGACTTCCTCAGCAAATCCTTAAAATTTGTTCATGTATAATAAAAGAATTCATTCACTAATTGAATAAATGAAGTAATATCATTCTTGAATTGTACTATCTGGGAAGGTGAAAAATATTTCAACATGAATTTTCATATCATTTCTTCCCTAGAAGTGATTGAGTTTGGTGTTGGTGAATTAAACCATACTCTGGCTACCCATTTTAAGAAAATGGAAAAAATTGTACTTAATTGCATCTTAGAAAACCTGATACTGCTTACCATTCTCACTTGTTGTTGTCTTATGGCTACTTTACAAAGGCTTGTTCCAAAGGGTTTTATTCCACCGGTTACCAAAAGCTTGTTCTCCAATGTTCTGATTCCAAAAATTTTGTTGGTTATAATTTTGAGTCATGGCTAGCCTCTGTTCTCTTCTGATACTTAGACAAGTCCTTTCTATATCGGGGGTCACAAGGCAACTATCCTTTACATATACTACCTGAAAACAATATTAGAAACTTAAGTACTCTAAAATGAAGTTATCAACAAAGAAAAACAAACAATTCCATGACAACAGTGAAAAAATCTTGTTGTACTAATTTAATGCATCGCACAAGTGCACGCGTCATATAAGTAATAGAGTGATGACTGAAATCGTTCCCATGGAGATTTGATGTTTTCATGCTACTATTGATAACAATATTTATTATACTTAGTAAGATAATTTAGGAAGTGCGCAAAGCTGTAAAGATGAACTACTAGGAATCTACTCTAGTATATCCAAAGTGAGCGAGGACATGAAACTAGTGTAACTAATTTGATTCAGAAAACAGTGCAAGGGCTTAGAAATATAAAAGAATAGCTGAAGTTAACAAAGGTTCTCCCACTTAATAAAAACATACCTAGAATGTATAATTTTACTTCATTAATAGGTAACACAGCTTGTCATATGCATCGAATTACACAACATTGGAGTTGATATCCGAAGAAACTAATTTAATTGTAAAGGGATGTCACTACATATTATAGTCTATCACCTAAGCCTCATTCTAAATGCCTTTGCAAACAAGACAATGTTGGTGCATTACGAACAACTCTCTTATGTGAATACTTACAACTCTAATATATGTCAACAAAAAAAATCGTAAACTATTTTATTCAAGAACATCATCGACCTGCCTATGCCTAGTGCTCAATCAAATCTCTTATTCATACAAGAGTTAGTTATACTCTTTAAGCATTAAGAACATATATGAAATAATCAACTTACAAGTAGCGTAACAAGATAAAAACAAGATATATTACATATCAGCTAGGATCTGTGATGCATCCTAGATCACTACAATTTACCCCATGAAAGAGTTATAGTACATCATATAATACAGCAAAAAAAAATAATACAGCAGAAAGAGAAGGGAAGGATTTATGCAAGTTTGCAACGATGAAAGAACTCTCTAGCAGCATTCTCTTCCTTATAACTTCGCTTCCACAGCTGCTTCTCTCCAACCTTCAACTCTCCCTTTTGATTAGCAACTTAGGCACCAGAAATTAAAGGTAGAAGAAAATGAATTGGTTTTTTAGGGAAAGGGCAAAAGGTCCCTCAAGAATGAGTGAATGAGGGTATTTATAATAAGTTGAGGTTGGAGGTCTGCTTGACAATTTCTCGGCAAGTTCCTCGGGGCTTCCTATCTTCAGATTAGAATAGTGCATGTCAAGCCAATCATCACAAATTGGTGGTGTGGTCCAGTCTTGTTCCCATGCTTGCTTGCGTAGCATGTGGGATGGGGACGTTATCAACTTTCTTGCATACTCTCCTCAACTACTATACTTGAGTATTTTTTCAATACTCATCAAGATGGCCATCTAAAGGCTCCACGATACATCCCAAATGTAGAATTAGCAGATCTGGTTTTCCCAATCAAAGATGTGCCGAATTGTTCTTAATAGGACATGTCTTGAAGTGGCCCATCATATGTTGATGGGGGTCAATCTGACTTCCACTTGTAAGTGTGCTATGAGTTTAATCAAATCCATTTAAAAGATAGTCTTTTACTTGGAATCAAATTCAAAGTTGCCAGTATTTCCGATATTTTGAAGTTTTTGAAAATTCTCATTTTTTTAATAAAATTGCCAAGAAAAGTAGTGATAAGATATGAAAATAGCACATGAAAACTAGAAAAATGCTATCGCAATTTACGAGTTACCAACAGCCCTAACAAAAACTAAACCAAATCAGTTCGAAATCAAACCAAATTGATAGAGCATTTTCAATTCGAGTTCGATTTTCAGATGCTCACTACTAGGGCAACAAAACTATAGTAATCTCTTTTGCTAATTAGGTAAGAACTAGTTCAAAAATCATTTACAACACTGTCATACTTTATTTTGATTAGGCCTACCGCTCGTTCAAAAGCCCCTTGAAATTTGCTGTAACTCCCGTGACAAACATGGGACAAATTGACCATTAAAATAAATTTGAGACAATTTAATATTCCTATGAATATTTTTACTTCCACTAGGATTTGAAGCCACCCTTTGGCCCGAAAGCCAAGGTCTTAGGAAGGGGAACTAATTAATATTTTTTAACAAAAATCTACAAACCAAGCTTCTTTGGGGGCTTGAGGTAAGTCGAGGGCATCTGTCGCCCTACCATTGAAATCTGTTGCAGCTGCTTCATCCTCTTGGCCAAATCCTCTTTCTTCTTTACCTTCTCAAGTTCAGCTCGCTCCCTTCTCAAGCTCTCCATTTCCTCCTCCATGGCACTCTTCTCCTCCTTCTGCTTCTTTTTGTGCTCCAACATTGAAGTATCGGACTGTTTGACTGAAAAGAACATAGGACCCATCTCAGCCAACCATTCTGGCTCCACAGATGTTGCACACTGCATGTATTCTTTTGTTGTCAATATTAATTCATGGTACACCACATACTCTGGTGAATACCCAAGGCCATAGAGAGCACTGCTTGGATGTAAATGACACGGCATTCCATTCCGACAGTTCACATACTCTCCCACACCTTTTTGCCTTGCAGCGTTATGGAAATACGCCGAGCAAATGGCCTTTCTTACGACATCCCAGTCTGGTCCACATGTAGTCAGTGGAATCTTCAAAGTTTTGAGTATGTCTAGAAGTTGAGATCTTACTTCTCTTGCCTTTCTCAGGCCTTTAACGTGGAGAAAGTGGTCATTGCACCAGTCTCCTCGATACTGGTTGGCTTTCCACTGCTGGTACACATTCAATAAGGTCAAATGATCAGATTCTGGTACAAAAAATTTCTCTCGTGCTGCATCACTTTCCTCAGCTCTGTCCTTTGGCCGGAAAAAGACAGAAGGCACAGAAAGCATGGATACAATAGTAAGCACTTCATCTGCACATTCAAGCTTCTCACCCATGAGAAGCATCTTAGCAAGCGGTGGGTCAAGTGGGAATTCA
>JAVDBV010059829.1:0-18595 GCA_032619315.1 Piper longum
GCGGGCGGCGACGAGGCGCGGGCGGCGACGAGGCGTGGGCAGGAGGCAGGAGGCGCGGGCCAGCGGCGGGTGACTGCGTAGGGTGGGGTGGGGAGAAGGGAAGGGGGAATCGGGGTACGGTGGCATTTTTCGTAATTAAAAGTTAACTCGAGTCTAACTCGAATAAAAATTAATAACTAGTTCTAAATAAATCATAAATTTTTTTAAAAAATATGAAAAAAATAAAAAATATAATACATATAATTTGAATCAATTTAGACTAATTGATGAATTATTAAATTTTTATATTTGACCGATTTGGACCGATTCAACTGAACCGATTCCTGTCCGATTTAGACCGATTCCGATTCCGATTCCAACTCCCTCAAAAACCGATTCCGATTCCGATTCCAATTTTTGCAACTATGCTTTCAAAAGCAAAGAAGATGGGCGTATTGATCTTCCTTATCTTTTTTTCTAGGAGACAATAGTTTATGTTTCTTTATTCAAAGAACATCTACAGCTCAAATATGCTGAATGTGCTACAGCTCAAATATGCTGAATGTGCATTCTACCCCGCAAAATGGCAGCCAGTAAAATTGCTTGGTTTTTCTTTTCTTCCGACAAGCCTTCGTGGTTGAAGATGATCGATCGCACTTCCTTCTATCTCAATTGCCTTACCAACAGCTGGTCCCGTTGAGAAAAGTTATTGAACGGTAAAACATAATTGCGTATCAGTATAATTGATAATAATAACTAGTTTGCACCATTAGTACCTATTGTAGCCTTCAAGCTAGAAGTGGGGCGTGTCCGGTGCGTTCCGGACCCTTAGGCACAGCTTTAGTTTTCTCCATTTTTAATTTCCTATGCATGGCATGCCGTAGAATGGAATGTTACTTGCGTTGAAACAAACTGAATATAATATGTTCGTCAGTTAAACCTGACCTTTTATTTCATCATGGTTAGACCGCATGGAACATCTTAAGTATTTTTCTGTCTGTTTCAGTCGTGCAATAATCACAATTTCGTCACCTCGTGTCAATCCCTTGGCTTTGTACGTTTTAGTTTCATCTTGGTTTGGATGGATCCATCCCGTCGTGGTTCTGGTAAAATAATCGGGTTACGTTGGCAAGATGAACTGTTGAAAGCAAAGGCTGGTGGGGTTGATTAAATTTTCGGTGTATGGAGGATAAAATAATACAAGGTTAGTTTTTTCTGCCCAGGAGGGACGGACGGGGCACGAGTGGGGTCCACGCACTATGGTTGGTGCACGCTGCCTCACGGGGTTGTCGTAATATTTGGTGACGGTTGCGAGGGAAACCCACAAGTGCGACATGTCAACAAATTATGCTTTTAATAGATATATATATATATATATATATATATATATATATAAATCATCATCATCATCATCAAATTAATTAACTAGGCTAAGATTAGATCTGATATAGTCTGAGATTTGTCTTAAGCGAAAATATGAAGTATTCAGAAGCTCAAATGGTTAAAAACAAACAAAAAATTTATACAGTTTAAAGTTTCTGAATTTTGCAAATCTCATCTAACTCAGCCCAATTAAGAAAATTTAAACCTTATCCAAAATTATTAGCTAGTCACTTAAACAACTCAAGTTTTAATATTTATCAATGTCTTAACTCATATTTATTTTATATATGAAATTATTTTTAATAGTAATTAAATAATTTTAAAATTAAAAAGTATAATGATCCAATTTTGGTTTTATAGATCTAAACCAAAATTCAGATTAGCCCCGTTCTTAATTTCACTTGTTATAGCTTAAGTTTTTCTCTTAAAATGAATAATCGTTATTTTTTAAAAAAAAAAGAAATAATAATTTTTTGCCTAATAATAATTATTTTATGAAAATACTCACTTCAAAAAGGTTTATAATACCCTTTCCACTATTATACCAACCTAAACGTCATGCCCCGTCACAAGGTTATACAACCAATTTTATTAGGAGAATAATATACCTCTTTACATTAAATCATCCAAGATTTTATCGATCTCATCATGTTGTGATTGATCCTGGCCCACAATAATTTGTAGGTCCCTTAATACTTATATAATTTAAAATTATAATAATTATTATTTATTATCGGAAAAGTATTGGACTATAATTTTATTTAAATTAGGAATTGAAAATATTAATATATTTTAATATATTTATAAGTATACTATTAAATTAAATTTTGTTACTTAACAATATATATCTAATTTAGGTTTTTACCATTTTTATACATATATTTATATATTTTTATTTATTATTAAAAAATCTAGAGCCTGATTCTATTTGAATTAAAAATCTTTAAAAATAAATTCTATTTAGTTATTAAATTAGAAAATAATTATTTTAATATTTGCATATAACTATATTTTTGTGTAAAACATAAATAATTTTTTTTATTTAAAAATAATATCATAACAATTTTAAAACTAATTTTTTATATTCTTAAATATACCCACACATCGCACAAGTCTTTGGAGCCCCCTTATATTAAAGTGCTAGAATACTTTTCACTCACATTTTGTTTTAGTATTTTTTTTGTTGTTAATTCTGACCCAATAATATTCTGGGGCTCATTAATAATTAAATAATTTAAATTTATTGTTATTATTATTATTATTTATTATCTGAGAAATGTTGTAGAATAATTTTATTGTAATTAAGAAATTTAAAATATTGATAAATTTTAATATATTATAACTATATTACTCAAAAAATTAATTTTTTTATTTTATATTATTATTATTATTATTATTATTGTTTAATAAAAAAGTGTTCCAAGATAAGTCTACCTAAATTAAGAATTTTAACATATTGATAAATTTAATAATTATAATCTTCAAAATTATTATTTCTAGGAAAGTGTCGAATATAATTCTACTTAAAATAATAATTTAAAATATTAGTAAATATTAATATATTTATACTTATATCACTTAAATTAAATGTCATTTAATATACTTATTATTAATATTTATTACTAGAAAAGGGTTGAAATATAATTCTACCCAAATTAAGAATTTTAAAAATATTAATAAATTTTAATATATTTATAACCATACGTTCAAAATAAATTTGTTATTTGATATACACATTATTATTGTTGTTATTGTTATTATTATTATTATTATTATTATTATTTATTAGAAAAACATTGGAACATACCTAACTTAGGAATCCTAAGTATTGATAAATTAAAAAATTATGCTATTACAATTAAATAGATAATTTAATATATATTTTTAATTTACATTTTTACAGTTTTTATTTATTTGTATATTATTACTTATTATAAAAAAACCAAGAGTATAATTTTAACCGAGTTAAAAATATTAAAAAGATTAATTTTATTTAATTAATAATTTTTACTAGTTTAAATTAAATTTCTTCAATATTTATATGCAACTATATTTTTTATGAAATTGAATAAATGTTAATTATTTTTATTTAAAAATAATATGACAATATTTTTAAAAATAAATTTTATGTATTCTTGATATATATTATATCAATAAATTTTAAATGTATTGTACGGGTCGATGGCAAGTAATAATAATAATAATAATAATCTGGTATGAATATCTTCCAAGCAGAAGTTTATTTTTTTTATTTTTTAAAAGAAAGGAGTAAAGGCACAACTTAGAGTTAAGCACTTCATCATTTTTCGTTAGAAACACTTCTTTCGTGAGAGGTAAACAATCACGAAGAACAAACAAAACCGCATACGAACGAACAGAGGGAGAGAAAAATCGAGAATGTATGCTCTCTCCCTTCGCTTGGGGCAGCCATCGCAGCCGTGGAGTCCCCGCTATTCCGTCATTGTAGCTCATACCTGTAGCTTGCTGCCGGCAACGTCGACCACAAACCGGTACCTCACGTCGTTGCGCTCCAACCTCTCAAGCGCCTGGTTCACGTAATCCATTGTCACCACCTCGATGGTGGACGCAATCCCCTTCTCTTCGCAAAACTCCAGCATCTCCAGCGTCTCCTCCATGCTCCCTATGAACGTCCCCGTGATGGACTTCCTCCCTGTCAACAACCAAGACACACAAACACACGAAAAAATTCATACTTTGGCCGGGCCGTTGGACGAAATTCCTCATCAGAGAAAAAACTATACTGCGCGCTTGACGAGATGAAATGAAATGAAATGCGTCAGAATCTCGATGAGAGGTACAATTTCGGAGAAGTCTGTAGGCTCACCGAGCATGATCATGGAGGGGATGAACTGCAGGGGCTCGGGGATGACGCCGGTGATGATGAGTTTGCCATCGACTTTGAGTAGGGAGATGTATTGTTCAAGCGGGTGGTGGGCAGGGACGGTGTCGATTACGTAATCGAGGCTGTCAAACGCCTCCTGCATCTTGGCCGCGTCGGAGCTGACCAGGTAGGCGTCGGCGTGGAGGTGGTCCATGGCCTCCCCACGCTTCTTGTCAGAGGAGCTTATCACGGTGACATGGTGGCCCATGGCCTTGGCAATCGTCACGCCCATGTGCCCCACCCCACCCAGTCCTACGATGCCCCCCTTGAGACCGCTCTTGGTCAGCCCCAAGTGCTTCAGTGGGCTGTACACTGTCAACCCCGCGCACAACAGCGGCGCTGCCTGCTCCGAGGACAACCCATCCGGTATCCTCACCACAAACCTGGCCCCCAAAACAAGTACGTACTTCGTTAAAAGCAATTAGCTAGCATTAATGGTCTTGTTGTTGATTGAAGAAAATGTATTCCGTCCAAACAAAGTCGGCCCATCAAATCGAAAAATACATTATTACATTATGGTTTATCACTGAGGAAAAACTAATTATTGGTTGGGTACTGATGAAGGAGATTACTTTTGGTCGACAACCATGGCCTCGGCGAAGCCTCCCATGGTAGGCCTCCCGTCATAGTAAACATCATTGTAAGACCAGATCCTTTTGTTGCAGTACTGCTCGACGTTGGCGTTGCAAGGGCCACAGCTCCGACAGCAGCCGACCAAGCAGCCGACCCCCACCCTGTCCCCTGCCTTGAACTTGGTCACCTCCGAACCCACATCTACCACCTCTCCTACCACCTCGTGCCTTTCCACAATGGCAACAACAACAGCATCAAAATCACAACCCCATTCAAAACAACCTTCAATATGCGAAGAAGATGGTGTAATGAAGGAGTGAGAGGCGAACGTTAAGAAAAAAAACACGAAAGATTACCCCGGGACCATGGGGTAGTTGGAGGCACCAAGGTGGTTCTTTGTCTGATGGATGTCTGTGTGGCAGATTCCGCAGGAAATCACATTGAGGTACACATCATGAGGACCTACACCCCTGCGTTTTAGAGCTCCAAGTGAGTGAAGAACAAGGCATGGCATTATCGATGGAGAAGAAAGGGGATCTCTACACAATATACTCTCCTTGTTGATTACCTCAGTGTGTAAGTGTAAGGAGACAAGAAGCCAGATGGGTCTCTAGCAGCCCATCCTACAACAGCTCTCTCTTGCTCCAATCTGCCCATTCCTCTTAACGACCTCTGGTTCAAGATGCAGAGACTAAAGTGGAGCGGAAGGAGGAGGATAGAATGAATGGAAAGTTGCTGCACATAACAAGCTTTATAGTGGGTGAAGCAGATGAAAAGGAGGATGTATGGCAAAATAGGGAAGGCAGCGAAAGCTTTTTTACTTTTTTTTGTTTTTTTATTTTTTATTTTTTTGGTGTGTTTGTGTGTTGGTGTCGAAGGGCAGTGAATTAGCGCAATTGGTTGGTAATGCATCTGATCTGCTAAACTTAATTGACGTTTAGAGTAGGAATTTATATTTTTTCGTGATAAGGTTACTAACTTACGAGAACAGATGGGTGTGAACTCTTCAAGATAAAAGATTAGGTGTTTGGATGGGATCGAGAGGAGGCTGTGGGCCCGGTGAGTGGGAAGGCGAAGTGCGGTAGGTGGGAACTGAAGATCACCATTCCGTCAGGCTCTCGACGTCTTTCATGGCACCAACTCTTGGGGCTCTTACACTTTATTGGTTGAATATAAAAAATCTTGCGGATATGGTTCCCACATTTCCCCACTTATTTGAGAAAAACGAAAGTATTTCAAGTAGAGAACGTATTTAATCGAATAAATATTAGTAATATGTAAATTTAATCATTTACCCAGATCATAGGGCTTTTTTTTTGTGTCCCTTATATTTATAGTTCAAAAGTTTATATTAAATATAATGCACACATGATGTAATAATACCCTATTTTGGTTCAAAAGTACTACCGGCAATCAAATTATTTGCTAATATAATTGATTATATTAAGTTGATTCGAATTTAACGTCAATGTCTCAAGATGATAATGCAAACATTCAATTCATGGATGAGATGCTTCAGCTCCATCGTAGTTTGATATGCATCCTGCGATATGCAATTAAGTTCAAAACAAAAAAACACATAAAAAGTTTAATTTAAATAACTATTTTTCAAACAAAATGAACAAACTTTCTCCTAAAAGTATAATAGGGGTCACTCTCTCAATAGCAAATAATATTTATATATATAAATGACAGCGAAAAACATATTACAATCATGAATTTTCTCTCAATATTTCAATTCTAATTATTTTGATTGTTTGAGTCGAGTTTGGACTATGTTACTCAATGTGTTCAGGGCTATTCATAATTTTTAAGCACATGCAAAATGTTTCATCAAATTCACTCATCATTTCCTCCAATAAAAATCTCATAACATTCATTTCACATCATTCACACCAATTCATTATTTAACAATATTAATTCCATTTGGCAAAAACACATGTGTGTAGTACATCATTACGCTCAATTATGTAGATTTTCACCTACATAAATAATAAAAATTTTTAGTAATGAGTGTTACTAATCCATAATAACTAATAAATAAACTAGCACACGAGAGTTGAATCTCCTGTTAAATGACTCTCCTGTTAAATGAAAGCATCCATATATTTCCTTATAAAATCTCATATTAGAGAGCTAATTAGAAGTCGTAGGTCTCGGCTCAGCTGCATCTCATTTTATTCCTTGACAACTATAAAACTATCTTTTACGCGAGAAAATCAATTTCTTTTCCTGATTCCTTCAACCCTCTACATCCTTCTTATTACTCATTGCCCTGAGCACAAAGACCAAGTTGTAAAACCTGTAATTCGAGTCAAGATTTTATAATCTAAATCGGTGGGTTTGACTGTTATTTTCAGTCATGTCGATTTCAGAACACGTTTACCAAGCCAAGGTCAGTCTTGTGTTATGAACTGTGAAAGTCATATATACTAAAATATATGATGATAACCTCAGTAAAATTACAGTAGAATAAGTTATTAGAATATATGAGAGTGTGCCCATTTTTTTTAATATTAGACCATAAAATTATTTTTAGGCCGAATAACGCATTAGGACGTGTTATGGGCAGTTTTGGTTGGTTGTTAGTTATATGTCACGTCATTATGATGTTTTGATGCGTAATATGTTTCATGAGATTTTTCCCTATTTTTTTAGATTTTGATTTAAAATTATTACGAGTTAATATTATTTTTCTAGAATTAGAGTTGAGTTAGTTTTAATTATGAGACAATTATTCGTTTTTCTCACCAACTATTTGTTGTTCTCACTGACTGCTCATTTTTCTCACCGACCACTTGTTTTCTTCCCCCTTAACATTTATTTATTTCACACCTCCAACATTGTCACCATTCGGCCACCACCAACCTCCTCACCCAACTTCTTCTTTTTCTCCCTTCCCTCTTTCCCATGATCCTCACCCGAGCCAACCACAACCTGGTCTCTATTATTGCATGATTGATGATAAGGTATATAAATTTATCCGATTTTATTTGATTGTTTTATGATTTTTATGTGAGTGTAAATAGGTGTTGATTTTAAATTTAAATGATGTTAACGAATGATAATAATGAATTAGAGTTTCAAATTGAATGCATGTAAATAGTTATTATCTTGAATGGATTGATGAGGAGCACAACTTTCATGCATTATATTGGGTGTTAGTATTTAGTCTTTTTGTATATGTACAGAGTAGGACCTCCTAGGCACATGGACACAATTGAAACTTCTACAAGTCCATTTAGGACGGTTTCCTGTTTTACATTCTATTCTATTGTGTATTATTTTATTACTTACGAGTTAAGCGGTGTTTTATTTTATCCCACTTAACCCGAGTCATTTAATCAACTAATTTTTAGATTAATAACCCTCGAGGATAAGATCCCACTGGTATGTTTCCAAAAACAAAATATACCACAAGTTGCTTTCAGACCTATTATATAAATCCCTTCCTAGACCGATATATAGTTTTATCGAATTTTCAGTGAGACTAGAGATGAGAAAACTGACTTGTACGTACCATGAGTGGGTACACATAGTAATCAAGGAGGGCTCTGGATTAGTGAACGGGTTGTTCCAATCCCAAAGGATCGTGACAACTCCCATTTTGAATACCTCACACTTGGAGAAACGTGGAGATTTACAGATACTGTTTAGTACAGCGCATGTCCGAACTTGTGGTTCAAAAAATATTAAAATTGATAGCTTGAGAGTACTTGCTCTTCGTGCTCAAGGCCAGGAGAATTGTGGATTTATATACCATGTTTACGTGTTCAAGGCCAAGAGATCAAGGCCAATATAATGTTTAATTTTTTTATCAAATTTTTTTATCAAATACTAAGTACTCGAAAACATGGTTAATTTTTTTATCAAATACTAAGTTTTTATCTTTTTTATTACTTTATTGAGCTATATAGTTGCAAGAGATCGAGTTTCATCCTTGTTAAGGCGGACAACCTGAAGGGGCTTCTTAAAATCGACGACTTCAAGGGGTACAACCGCTCCTCAAAACATAGCTATATTATATTTTCAAAAACGAAGTTTTCATTGTTCTTTCTTCTTTTATCCAAATATGTACTTACACTATACAAGTTTCCTCCTCAAGGTGGACGACCTTAAGATGTATCGATCTCTTCCCAAAATTTAGTTATCTTATATCCTCAAACACCAAATTTTTATCATTTCTTTTAATTTTATTTACATATAGACACCTTCATTTTCCTCAATATGGATAATTTTTGTCAATTGTGCATCTTATTGACAAGTATGTTTACGTTCAATCAACCTTTTCTCCTCAAAACAAATAACCCTAAGGGATATCAAGCACTTCCAAAAATGTAAGGTAATTATATAACAACTTGAAACACTAAATTTAATCTTTTTTTATTTTTTTATTAGGGTAGGGATTTGTTGTAACAAGTTTTATAACAAACTAGCTATTGTACTTATATGATTAGTTTAATTTTTTTAATTGAAAGATATTAACTTAATTATTTAAGTTAAATTTTTCGGCATCTCTAATCAAATAGATACATACCAATCAAATAAGTATTATAACGAGATTATTGTAATAAGTGCTACAATAAATTTTGGACCAATTTATTGATACGTGTACCTGTTTGTGGCCGACTTTCCATGTCCTTAAAGAAGACATCTGGAGTGGGATATCGAGCACACTCTAAAATTTAGTTTATCATCAAACACTAAGTTAAGTGCACGGAAAGTCGAGTGGTTTAATCTGAACAGAAGCCACCAACTGGGGTTAATTAGGTCGAGTGGTTTAATTTGGTGATCCAAATCATGAGAATTTGTACATGAGCAGGGTCCTCCAAATTAGGTCATACTAACCCAGTAATCCAGGGAAAAATTTACTTGTATTTTATGTTTTTTGGGTGGTATTTACGTCGTTGATTGCGACAAATATAAGGGTTTTTTGGATGAGGAGTCAGAGATTAGGTGAACGATCATTGTGCAGGCAAGTCATGCGAGGGGAGCTTTATTGTTGTTATTCTTGTGGGGCTCAAAGTGTGGTAGGCCCATTTAAGATGGACTTAGGAACAAATTGACCATGTACCCGTTTTGCATTTTCGTAAGCATTTCGTAGTAAGAATATTTTGATCATATTTAGCTTTAAACTAATCATCAATTGAATGTGAGAGAAAATCGAAAAGTCAAATGATTACCTTGAAAAAAAATAAAAAAATAAAAAATCGAAATGCTTGTTGGGATAGGCCCATTTAAGGTGGGCTTAAAAATAAGAACCTCATACCCTTTAGAATTCTCTGCAGTTTTTATGCAGCTTGAGCCTGGAAGTAAAATTTCTGGGGTGTGCGTCTGAATAAATAAAATAAAATGTGAGGACTACCTCACGTCTAACATTTTTTTAATGGTTTTTTAATTAAAATCATGTACTTAAGGTCCGTTTGGTTAACATGAAAATAATATAAATAATATTACAATTTTGAAATAGTTAATCTTACTAAACGTACCTATATTTAATATATCCTTTTATAAAAAATAATACCAATTTAATGATTTTGTATAGAGAAGTAAGATCCTTAATATGTTTTGGAAATGTGATCCAAAAGTTTTTTATTGGGCTTTATTATCCTTATTATTAGTGTATAAAAATAGGGTAAGCTACTGAGACTATTTAAGATACGCTTATGAAAGAGGCCAATAATCTACTTCTGTTAAAAAAAGCCCCAATGTCAGTGGATGAATGAATCTTCCCCATCAATTAATTTAAAACATCTGCTATAAAACAATTCAAAATCTTCTTTTAAAAATAATATTAGAATTTTTTTCCAAACCAAAGGAGTTAATCAAGTGAAACGATTACCATAAATTCAAAAACCTTTAAAATATACATATATCTTTTTTCAAGACTAGGAGTTAACCAAGCAGAACAATAATTTTTGGATAATATCTTGTTTCTGGTTGATGTTAGGGCTCAAAATTTGGTTATATAATCTAATCTCATTGATAAAAAGAAATTTAAAAGTTGCACTTTGGTATAAAAAATAAAAAAATTAATCAATAAAAATACAACAAAAATAAAAATAAATCAAATTATTATAATATATGATCTATTTATTTAGTTATATTTTATCTTTAAAATTGGTGTCCATTTCAAAGATATAAGTTTATCATTATGTATTGCATTTTCAATAAAAAATAATATATAAAATTAAAATTTATCTTTAATATTGATCACATGGGACGCCTTACCCATATGGATAGCTTATTAGATCCGTTGCTTCGAATTTGGGTACATGCCAAAATTACCCATTGCATACGTGAGATAATGCATACCTCATGGCATTATTTGGATAAACATATCACTCCAAAAAAATTTTCTTTAGACTTCAATAAACTTAAAATATGTGAAAAAAATAAATCGGTGAAAATTTTTTCCACATTTTTAAACATTAAAAAAATGAAAAAGTTTAACACATTAATATATATAAGTATAAAAATAATATTAGATAATTTTTCTATGATTCTAATAAACATGCAGAAATGTAGCTCAAAGAAAACTATTTCTCCAAAGTTTTTAGATTGAGGTCGAATAAAAGTCTCTCTTATTTTTATTTTTTGGGTAGTGTATCATTGCGACTTCTTAGGATTAATCAAACATAAATCCCTTATTTTAACAACTCATAATAGATGAGAAATATTAATCAAAACATACACACTATAAACCCAATTGGGCAAAAACAATTTTATGTGAAAATCTCAAATTTTTAAAAAAATTACACGGCAAATGGCTGGATCAAATTCATTGTATCACGATTTGATACAAAAAATATCCACAGTAGAATAAACTCCTCAATCTCAATTTACTGTATTTTCTACAAAATTTGTATTAATCACAAAGAACAAAATAAAAAATTACAAATCAAGAACTTGACGAGGTTATCATTAACGATTACAAATGAATTTCAACAAAACATTCATTTTTCTTCAATCCACATAATTTTTCTTTTTCCCTTCGTGACTTTTTTTCTCCAAAATCCAAAAACCCAAAACTAAAGAAGAAAACATCTGACATTGTTATTTATTTCTCTCACAATGCAAAATACATTTTCTAAAAAAACTCTTTGATTTCGCAAACCAAGGTTTTAATTTAATGTATTTACGGAGGAGGGACAACCCAACAAACCTTCCCTTCCTGACTCCATAAAATACCTCTAGCCAGCATGGGAAGTTTCATCCATACCTACTCCACTCTTATAGTAAATATATTTCTCCTTTGACACAACTTTCGTCATCATATCTGAAACATTCCTTTCAGTATAAATTTTTGTTAGCTCTAAAAATTTATTTTCCAATGCATTTCTTATCCAATAATATATTTTCACCTTGAGTAAAAATTTAAATTCTTACTCACGTAAATTGCACTGTGGTTATCATACTATACAATGTATCTATTCTCTTCAACATCAATTTCATTAAAAAATCTATTCGTCTATAACATCTCATTGCAAACTTATGTAGTAGTAATAAATTCGGCTTTAGTTGTGGACAATGAAACACACTTTTGCAACTTAGACCGTCAATATACAACCTCATAAGCAAAATTAACTACAAACAAAGATGTTGATCTTCTTGTCTCCAAGTCACCTGTCATCTCTACATCAGTGAAGCCAAGCAATAAAGATTTTAACACTTCCAAAACACAAACACATTTTATATGTACCTCTCAAGTACCTTATTATCCATTTAATTGCTTGCCAATATTTTTTACTCGAATTTGGTAAATGTTTGCTAACCATTCCAACTGCATATCCTATGTTCGACCTTGTACAAATTATAGCATATATCAAACTATCAACTGCAGAACCATAAAGAACCTTTGTCATTTCTTTCATCTATATTTTACTTAAGACACTTTTCTTTAACTTAAAGTGACCCCCAAGTAGAATTCCAACCGGTTTTACATTTTTTATGTTCAATTTTTCAATTACCTTTTCTATGTAGTTTTCCTATAACACCCAAAGCTTTCTAGATCACCTGTCACTCCAAATGGACATTCCCAAAATTTATTTTATCGATCTCAAATCCTTCATTGCGAAGGATTTATTCAAGTTCTTCGTTAAACTTGTAATCTAAGCTTCATCATATCCTACAATTAACATGTCAACCACATAAAACAACAGAATAATAAAGTCACTATCATCAAACCTCTTGTTGAACACACAGTGATCAGAAACAAACTTCTTGTACCCATTGCTTACCATATAAGAATCAAACTTTTTGTACCACTGTCTAGGAACTTGTTTTAAACTAAACAAACTCTTTTTCAATATGCACACCATATGTTCATTTCCTATGACTTTAAATCCGGTTGCACCTTGTATATGGTCTTCTCAAGATCACCATGAAGAAAGTTCGTCTTAGAATCTAATTATTCAACTTTCAAATCCAAACTTGCAGCCAAAGCCATAATAATTCTAATAGAAGACATTTTAACAATAGGAGAAAAAATTTCATCAAAATCAATACCTTTCTTCTGTCTGAAGCCCTTCACCACCATCCTTGCCTTGTACCTTGGTTATGTATTATTTTCTTCATGTTTGATCCTATAGACTTATTTATTCTTTAATACTCTCTTCCCCTTAGGAAAATCGACCAACTCAAAGGTGAGATTATCATCCAAAAATTTCACTTCATCTTTCATTGCCTTCAACCAATTCTCCTTTTCTACATGAGCTTTGACGTCACTAAATTTTTTGGTTCTTCACATTCAGTGATTTTTACATATTCCAATAATGGATACCTTGTTGATGAAAATGGTTCCCGAGCTAATCTCCTCACATTAGTTGGCTGAATCTACCTATTCTTGTCCAACATCGTTAACAAACTCATTAGAAATATCATCCGACACCACATCCTCACTGTCAATAACAATAGGTGGGGGGATAATTGTGTCATTCTAAGCCGCCTTTTCACTTCTAGTTGAGGTTGAAGGTTTTTTATCTTTTTCAAGATTTCCAGAGATTTGTTTTGAAGAACTTATTCCTTGCCAAAGTCCTCAATTGTTTAATCCTCCCTAAAAACTACATCTATGCTTCGAGTCATTTTTTATTCTTAGGATCCTAAAGTTTGTATCTAAACTTATCATCACCATATCCCAGAAAAATATATTCTATGACTCTAGAGTCAAGCTTAGCCCTTTGCTCCTTGGGCACATGTGCAAAAGCCTTACAACTAAATACTCTTAAATAAGAATAACTGATTTTTTTGTCATTCTAAACCTTTTCTAGTATGTCATTGTCCAAGGCATATATGGGAGATATGGTGATCAAAGAACAAGTTATACTCATGGCCTCACCCTAGAAGCTTTTAGGCAACTTAGCTGAAGAAAACATACTTCTAATCCTCTCAGAGATGGTCCTGTTCATTCTTTCATCCACTTCATTATGTTAAGGAGTATGAGGAACTGTTTTCTCATGCCTAATCTCATACATGCTATAATATTCATCAAACGTAATAGAATAATATTCACCATCATTATCACTTCTAAGGCATTTTAAGAACATATTGATTTCTCTTTCAACCAATACATGAAAATTTTTAAAGATATCAAAACTATCACTTTTATTTTTCATTATTTTTCATGTCATAAGTCCATACCTTCGTAGAAGTATCATCAATAAAAGTGAAAAAATAAATAGAACTTCAAAGAGATTTTATCTCCATAGGCCCATACAAATCAGTGTGTATCAATTCAAGAACTTTTAACTTCCTTATAGTTGTGCTTACAAAGGATGTTTTGCGTTGTTTTCCGACCAAATAATGGTCACAAACAGTAATTATGGTGTCCTTGACCTTAGGAAGGCAATTTACCTCCTTCAATATCTGTAGTCCCTTCACACTCATATATCTCAATCGATGGTGCTACAAATTAGCAGTGAGATCAAGTGATGAGATATTAACCTCCCCTCGAACTAGCTGAGCTCAGTCTTGTACAAACTGCAACACTTATTCCCTTTAGCAACAACAAAAGAGCATTTCACAAGTTTCTACACTCATGAAAATTATAAACCAAATCCTTCATCATCAAGCACTTCGGTTGACAACAAACTCATCCTCAAATCTTGAATATGTGTTTTTAAGCACCAATTTGTAACCTATATTTGTTATGATATGCACTTCTTCAAGTCCCACAAATTTGGAAGTATTACTATTTCTCATCTTTACTATACCCAAATTTGAAGGTTCATAGGTAATAAAAAAAATTTCTTCTTTGAGTTGCATGGAATGATGCTCCCAAATTAACTACTCAACTAGCATCACGATCAGCTCTCAAACAATCATTCCCATAATCAGAAAGAATCATCATATCATCGTACACGACATTAGTATTCTTTTCTCCTTAATCCTTATTGTCCTTATTTTTCAAGTCTTTGTTGAGCTTCCAACAATCCTTTTTGAAATAATATGTCTTGTCAAAATAATAGCACTTCAAGTTCTTCCTGGATTTAGATCTTCCTCAACTCTTGTCCCTTCTATTTGTGTCCCTATTTCTTGATTTATTTATTGCCGCTTCCGACACTAATAAATGAAACCCTGAATTTGGTAAAGATTTGTTCTCACCTCCTCATTCAGCTACTTTTTACCATGTCCATTGTGAATTTTTCATCCAAAGCAACATTGTTCAAAAAGATCATCAATATTTTTCAACTCTCTCGCAATGTGTTGAAAAGCAAGATAGCTTGTCATTCCTCATCTAAGGTCATCTTCGTTCTAGAAAGTTGAGTAATAATATTATTCATCTCATTGAGATGCTCACTTATAACAGTTCCATCCTTATACTTCAAGTTCACTAATTTTCTTATTAAAAGGGTATTGTTGCCAACGGTATTCTTCTTATAAACTTATTGGAATTTATCCCATATTACTTTTAAGGATGTCAATTCAAAAATATGATGATACACAACTTCTACTCATTATCTTAAACATGTAATAGCCTTCCTATCCAACTTATTGTAGTATTTATCAGTCACCTCTGTCACTTTTTGACTAGTGATAGGTTCATAAAATTCTTAAAATATAAATGATCAATCATTTTTCATTTCCAATATTGCCTGTTATTATCTTAACATACTTCTCATCAGTTATTTTGTTAAAATATAAATCACAAACACACTAATTAGGTTCTTAAAATTTTATCAAACACCTAACGAATAGAAAATATCAACAACCAAACGAGACAATTTGACTTTGATACCACTTGTTATGATTAACCAAACACAAATCCCATATTTCAACAACTCATAATAGATAAGAAGTACTAATCAAAATATACACAATACAAACCCAGTTATACAAAAGTAATATTACATGAAAATCTCAAATTTAGGAAAAAATCACAAGGAAAATAAACGGATCAAATTCACTATATCACAACTTAATACAGAAAATATTCAGAGGAGAATAAACTATCAAATACTAATTTAATGTACTTTTTACAAAATCGGTATTAACAAAAAAAAACCACAAAGAATAAAATAAAAAATTACAAATTAAGAACTTGGCGAGGTTATTATTGACCATTACAAATGAATTTCAACAAAATATTAACCTTTCTTTAATCCACATAATTTTTTTCTCACTTCGTGGTCCTTTTTCTCCGAAACTCAAAACCAAAAACCAAAAACCAAAAACCAATGAAGAAAAATATCCGTTGTTGTGTTTTATTCTCTTACAATGAAAAACGCGTTTTCTAAAAAAAATATTTTATTTTACCCAAATTAGGTTATCCTTTCGTATATTTACGATAGAGGGATAACCCAACAAAATTTCATATGTTTTTAGATTGAGGTCAGATAAAAGTCTTTCTTATTTTTATTTTTGGGTAGTGTATCATTATGGCTAACATGGAATAATTCAATACAAATTATAATAAATCAAATAAAGTGCCTCCTTTGCACTTATTTGTTACATATATCACTCATTATGGTACATACTAATCAATCAGTTTGCTTGCTATCAGTCGAATATACCTAATCAATTCAGTAGATCACATATGTATAATAACTCAAATATAGTATATATTTGTGCTTATGCTGCTTTATAGCTTGCTTTAATCCCTCCAATAGAGGCTACAACCATGTGACCATTCCCTTTAGGACTTGGCCCCGCAACCTTGATTCCGTCAATACTGTCTACAACTCTGTGCCCGCCGCCGCCGGGGCTGGGGCCGGTGTTCTTGGCCCCGCCAAGAGGTACGGCATTGGCGTAGCGGAAGACGTCGCCGACAGGGCTAGGTCCGGCGTTCTTGACCCCTCCTAGTTTTTCGGTGACGACGTACTGGTGGCCGGGACCTTTGGGGCTCGGTCCGGATTCTTTAATCCCTTCAAGAATGCCGACAGCGGCAAAACGGTGGCCATCGCCGGCTGGGCCGAGGCCGGCGTTCTTAATCCTATCCAAAAGGGGATGTATTGATGGTGGCAATGGACGGGACTGCACCATGATGGAAGAGTTGCAGGTGAAGATGGAAAACACTTGTACAATTAGGAGGAAGAGCACCTTCATTAATATAGCCATCAATTATCACTAGCTATGGTCAGCAGTCGGTCTTGTAGCCAGTGATAAAAATGGTGTTACTTTATCGATCTCAAGCAACTGGTTAGAATGTAGAGCGGGGTTGGGAGTAAGAGCCAGCAAGTGTGGGTACTGTTATGGTACTACAATTAGAAGGGCGTATTTATAGTGTACTTGTAATTGCATAACATTGTGCATGATGGACGAAGATTAATCGAGGAGTTGACCCTTGGAAATTGGGTTAGGCACGTTTTAAAATTTGCCATACATCAGATTTGCAGCTGTCATGACTTTCTGTGAAGGAAGCTACAGGGAGGAAGTATCTCAACTTGCTGTGATGTTGAATATAGGTCGTCACCGTGGAATGGAAATGTGATGAAGTGGGTCCAAATTTTTCTACGACTAATGGAGGGCTGAGGATACATCCAAGAAGTATCTCAACCATGTTGTTAATTCACTCTGCAGTGCTGAAAGCAGAAGAAACGCAGTCAATTTGGCGAAGATTCATTGATCAATCACTTAAAATATTATTAGTCAGCTTTTGGTAGTCTGTTTCTTCGTGTTCATCAAGTGGGCGGGGCCAAATATATTCAGGGCCTGAAAATCCTGACTTGCAGACCATATGGCGGCCATGGATGGCAGGTTTTGGGGCAACAATTTGTGAATTTATTTTGGGTGGGGTATGTTGAAAGTTAAATGACAGGCACCCACAAATGGAAGAGTATAGGACAAGCAAAAACCCAAGAAGATTGCGAAGGGAAAAAAAAGGCATTTAGAATGTTTTTTTTTCCAACGGAAAGTCATCTAGAATATTAAGTAATATATAAGATCATATAAAATGTTAAGTAATATTCTGGTGGTTGTGCCATGAAAAAACGAAAAGAGCTTAGAGAAATTTCTTTAACCTTAGTTTATACGGGCTTTCAAAGAATGTGCTGGACTTTAGGAGGCAAAATGATCGTAAGTTAGTTATGTGTTAATCTATCTTAATATATTTCCCGATGTTATTTAATGTTTAGCAGCTAATTAGCTAGCTAATTTTTTGGGCTTTCAAAAAAAAACTTGAAATAAATTTTATAGGCTTTTTTTAACCCAAAGAAGTTTAGGCATAAGTTTTCTCATTAATTAATATGTAAGTCACCCGTTATCCCTGAAATTATTGTGTAATTAACCTAATAATTATCCTCTTCATATATTATACTATCC
>JAVDBV010059830.1:0-15379 GCA_032619315.1 Piper longum
GCACTTAGGACAGACAGGGTACTCTTGGAAGGCGTCGCCGTGGGAGGGGGTGGCGTCGGTCGGCGGCCCCGAAGTGACGACGACGATTGCAAATAGGGAGGCGACGCTAGGGTTTGGAAAAAGGTGTGTGTCGATAGTTGAAAAAACTAGTTCAATGGCAAACTTGTAAATAATACCTGACTCGACTCCGTCTCGAATCAAAATAATTATTTACTCGTAATGAGATCTAATAAAAGTCCAGAAAAATTGAGAAAAATTCCCTAAAATAGTATAATATCACAACATCTAAATGATATGCTCTATAGCTATCAACCACTCCAAACTACCCGTAACGTGTCCTAACGCAGTAAACGGCCTAAAACTATTTCTACGAACAAGCTGGATAATAATAAAAATTGTACTGAATATTCTCATATATTCTGATAACTCATTCTTTTCTGTTGTATTCATGATGTTATGGTCATATACTTGGGTACTTCTTATAACTCATACACGCGACTGGCGTCGGCTCAGCACACGTGTTCTGAAACATACTCGACTCGAAAATAACGGTCGAACCGACCGGTTCTAAATATAAAGCCCTAACTTGAATCGTGAGTTTTACAATTGTCCTTGTTTATAATTCCCCTTGACTTCTTTTTTAGTTATTGATGAGGAGCATCTTATGTATTCTCTTTGTTAAAAGTGCCAGATTTGATTATGGATAATCTTGCAGAGTGATTTTTTGTCATGAAGTAATTGCTTCTACAATTAATTTGATGGCACAGTCCATGCTATAACCATGTGCCAAGTTTTTCGCATTGGATGCTCTTCCTGACATAACTCTTGATAGTGGGACTGGGGACGCATTATATTGCACAGCTTTGATCATCTTGGTAATTGGTGTTCAGGTTGTTGATGGGAAGCTCTCTCCAACTTGATACCTCATGGCCCTTGATTCTTGTTACAAGCTGTTTTGTCTCAAGTAATGCAGGCTCTTGATTTTTGATCTATTGTATGTCAATTTCATAATCCCCTAATTAATAATCTGTGTCTTAACTTTGTAGGTTTGAGAAATTTGAGGGAAAAGCCTTCTCAATTTCTAGTGCCGATTACTTTGTATTTCATTCTCCATACAACAAGGTAAGACAAGCTAGATAGTATGTTATGCCTGTTCGCACTAGCATTTCATCCTCCTTCAGTAGAATGGTACTGACATGTTTGATTGTAAGAATGTTTATTTAAGGAATTGCTGTATCTTTTTACAGCTTGTTCAGAAAAGCTTCGCACGCTTGTGTTTTAATGACTTTCTTAGGGATCCCAGGTTAGACATCAAATAATCATTCCCATGTGTTTTTCTGAAAATTTACTTTTTTTATTGTTTAGTTTTGTTGATGAAGATGCTGGAGAAAAATTGGCTCCCTTTTCGTCCATGACTGGTGATGAAAGTTACCAGAGTCGTGATCTTGAAAAGGTACCCAAACTGAGAATTTTGTTACTGAGTGGAATTTTTTCCTCTTTAAACACTTGCAATCATGCATCCATGCTGATGTGAAACCTCATAATAATAACTTTTTTACAGGAAGCCCAGCAAGTCGCAAAGAAGTTATATAATATAAAAATTCAACCATCTACACTGGTACCAAAGCAAGTTGGAAACATGTACACTGCATCTCTTTATGCTGCTCTAGCATCTGTAATCCATAACAAGCACAAAACCCTGGTATATCTGCTTAATATACTGCAATGATGTTTAATTCAATGTAGCAATTACTAATGTTTACCCGCAAAATCATATGCAGGGAGATAAAAAGATAGTGGTGTTCCGTATGTCAGTGGGCTGTCATCCACCATCTTTTCGTTCAAACTGATCGAAGGCCAACATCCCTTCAGCTTGTCGAACATAGCGAGCTTGCTAAACGTCCACAAGAAACTAGCAGCTAGACGTGTGGTAAGAATTCATTTCTATTCTTCCTTCTTTGTCTTTTAATCTTATTCCTGCTTCCTCATTGTTCATTTCTGTTTTTTCTCTCCAGATACGAAAATATGAAAGTAATGGAGCACCGATATGGTGCCAAGGATTTTGTGACGAGTGCGGACATGAGCTGACTTGCACCTGGAACATATTACCTTACCAATGTGGATTCCATGTATAGGCGATATTATGCGAAGAAAGCTGTGGATTCTGTGGACAACAATGCAGTTGCTGCTACCACTGCAGTCAAAGCTGAGGCACTGATCAATGGCCATAGTTGAATGTAAAACTGGGATGAAGCAAGGCTGCAGATTTATTTGGCTAGCAATGGAATTTAATGAATGGTTGTATTGTTTTATGTCATAAGAAAATAGCGTTTTGTCCTAGGAACATAAATTATCTAAATAAAATAATTTTTATTGGTTTGGCTTCATTGGTTGGATTATTATTTTTATTCCCCTTGATGTCAACGCTGGGAGAGGAGGTTCCCCTTTTTCATTGTACATCTTTGATATATTTATCTTCGGCAAATTTTTTTTGACAATTCAAGTCTTCGTGAGCAAATATGATTAACTATTTTGCGTATGTTTGGCAAATGTTTGAAAAGAAAAGCAACTGAGTATGAAAAACATTTATACTAATTGTCATTCTTCAACGTAGAGCAGCAGAGTGCAAAGTTTAGGTAGGTTGAAGTGATGCAAGACAGAGAATGCAAAGGTAATGGAGTTGGGAGGGACGACAAATGGAGGAAGACGGCGACTTTGGGATGGAAACATGGCCATGGATCTCTAAGTTATGTTGAACATTATTTGAGTTTTCCGTGGTCTTGCTCAAGTGTATTGGCCCAGAGAAGAGGGCATTCTTCTTGCTTCTTGTGAGACAAATTACAGACAATATAATATTGATTGGGGATGCATTAAGTAATAGCAAGTAAGAAAAGGAAGAAGAAAGCTTGCTGTAAAAATAAAATTAACTATGCGGAGTGAAAATATCTCATGAATATTATGAGAGAGAGCTCTAGTATTTTTGATAAATGGAACGAGCTCTAAGAGGACTATATAACCACCCTATCTACTCTTTATCTACTGTTAACTAAAGTAAGATGGTATTTTTTATCTCTTATTGCATTTCAATTTTTTCTGGCGGTGGTTAATTCTAGCTCCGTATACTGCATAAAGATATGATAAAATGGCAATTACGTTTAAGATAAACAAGCAAAAAATCATGAAAAATTGAAGGACACGACATCAATAAGATAAACATAAACATAACAATTACGTTTAATATAAGCAAGAAAAAATCATAAAAATTAATAAACATGACATCAATGAGATAAGCATACAAAATCATTATAATTCTATAAGTTAAGTATATGAACATAGCGTCTATAAGATAAGTATATAAAGTTTATAAACATAACGTCTACTACATAATATACAGAAAATTAATAAACATGACGTGCACCTATAATATTAGCGTATGTAAAATCATGAAAAAGTATTGACATTCATAACATAAACATATAAATTATAAAAAAAATTGATAAATACGACAACATTCACTTATTAAATAAACATGGCGTCTACTACATAATAAATAAAAAATTGATAAATATGACATTTATATATAAGATAAGCATACAAAATTATGAAACATTAATAAACATGACTACTTAACTTATACGATAAGTATAAAAAGAAGTTAATGTGCATGATGTCTACGTAAAATATAAATTGCATATAAAATCATCCAAAACTAATACACCTGGCCACATCAACTATGAAGATAATTTTATAAAATTCATAAACATGACATCTGGTGATATGATAAGCATGCGAAATTGATAACGTGAGCTCCATTTTTAATCAAATTTTGAACATTTATTTTTATATATTATTAATTAATATATACTAATAATAAACTTTTATAAGTATCCCGCTCATTGCGCACGTAATTACCTATAATTATTAATAAAATGTGAAATCGATTCAACCAATCAAAATATATTAAAAAAAATCTTTCCCAAATCTATGTTTTTAAATCATTGACGAAAGCAATTTATGGTTTTCCAAAACGAATTCTCCTGCACCGTATCCATATGAGTATCACGAAGCTAATTTATACTAGCCCAAAATTATGGGTTGCAGAAAATTTGGTCCTAAGCATAGTTTGGTTATTCAACCGAGCCGAATTTTTTTTAAAAGTTCAGTTCGGTTCGATTGTAATTCGGTCTTTAGCCTTACATTGATGCAACCGAAACGATATTATTCGGTTTTGATTTATATGGTTCGGAATCTGTTTACGAACCAAATACCCAAAACCGAATAACACTCAACCGCCCGCCTATCTAGATGAGGAACCCTAGATTCACTGTCAGTGTGCCACCGCCCACCTCCGCCGCCTGTTGCTGCGGTAGCTTCCCCGCCTTCCGCTTCTTCACCGCCTTCCGCTTCTTACCCGCCTTCCGCCTTCTTCAACTGTTTGTATGAGATTTGGTTGTTGTGAAAGTGATGGTTGATTGAGCGTTGATCTTGGAATGTGACTTGTGCGTGGGTGCTTGAGCTTGATCAGGTGTTTTCACTGATTGGGTTGTAGCTTCTTGTTATTGTAGTATTCTTTTGGCTAATTTAATTAAATGGCATTCATATCTTTTTAAATGGGAAAAAAACGAAAATTCTTAATGCTTGGTGACAAAGGAAATATTTAGTTCAAAAGCATGTAGTTTGTTATGCACATCATCTTCTTTTCATGTTTTATAGCAAGCAAACGTTGAGTTACTAGTGTTTATATTTTGATTTGAATTGGAATGCACTTTTTGTTAAACAGATCATAGTTTTGGAAGATACAAAAACATACATTAGCTATGCACGAAAGAAAGTAGTCAAAGCACAAAACCACCGGCTGTTTGATCTTCTGGTGAGTTCATAGAAATAAAACGTTGTTTATTTATGTTTGTGCTTTTCCTTTCTCCAATTTCAAGTTTGTTATCGTGCTGGGACTAATGGGTACTTGCTCTTTTTGTTGACTGTTCCGCAAATTTTTGTGTTTTACATTCTTGTTATAGAACTACTATGCAGTTTTTGTTGTGAAGATGTGGTAACCTTATTTAGATGGGCCCATACTTTGCTGTGAAATATTTGTCATGGGTGTTTGTATTTTCTTATTATCCTTGTTTATTTGTCATGTTTGTACTTTACCTGGTATGGCTTTCTTTATCTTGTACTCGTACTGTAGCAAGCTACTAAGATTTTAAAGGTCATCTTGTAGTTTAATATAATGCATATAAGCTATGTTGCAAAATTTTTTTTGATATAATGTATGCTGCAAATTCCACATTTTCAAGGATTTAAACGGGATTGGCATCCCACACAAAATACTTGTTCTTAAAATGTCTAACCTTTTGTAAATGTGCAAGCATTGGTCTATTGTAGACAAAACTATTGAGCTTGTTGTAAATTATTTGGCAGATAGCATTCACAACAGTGGTATATCCTTGCTTGGTTTTAGCCTACTTCCTTTCTCTCCAAACACAAAGCATAACTCCAACACAATTTCTTTAAATCCATTCCTGGTAATATATCTGATTTTACTTCGATAATCTTTGATGAGATGAATCTGGTGGAGATTAGAATTTTAATATTGCTGAGGTGAACAGAAAATATTTTAATGGGGATATAATAATTACTAGATATTGCTTTAAATGGTTTAACAGAGGAGTTTGTCTTGAATAGTTGGATCATGAATGAGGACTTCTAACATTTTTTGTAAGTTTTTGAGAGACATGTAGAAGCCCTCATGTGATAAAGCAGAATATCTAATAAAATTTGGAAGAGCTTTATAAGAACAAATGAAAACTATATCTGATACAAATCATTTTTAGATTTTTATAGTGTCAACTCTTGCAACTGTTGTTGGAGGTCAGTCTATTATATTGGCCACCTTTTTTTTGATTCTCCAGTAAATGAGAAAGTCGGTGGCCTTCAGTCTTTTTTGTCTTTAAATTTTTCTTACATTTCCATTCATTAGTACATTTTTTATTTTAATTTGACAAGGTGTTTTATCTTGCTTGTTATTTTCCCCCTTTTATATACACGTTTATTATCCAACTATTTTGCTAAAAAGTGATTATGGTTTATCTTGTAGATTTTAATATTGCTTAATATTCAGTTTAGATTTTTTTTTTTGTTAATTAAGATGTTAGACGAATTATATTTTCAAACCTAAAGATGATCCAACGGAGGATGACCAAGTTGCTTCAACAATTCACTTTTAACAAGAAGTTGTACCAATAAAGAGGAGGTTTATGAAGCCTCAATTGAAGGTTTGTGTAAAACCCGAGCCGTTTGCCTGTTGGTTTTGTGTTGGCTCAGTTGTGAAACAAGTCATGTAGCATGTGGCCAGTATTTATTAGCCATTGATATGTTATAAGATATGGTATGCTATTTTCTTGCCTAGGCACTAGTGACCCCGGTGTTAGATACACTCGATCGAGCACTTGGTTGTCTCGGGTTTCTTCCTTCTTCTTCATGTGTTTGGTGTTGTAGATAGACCTTACGACCGTGTCCCCATGTATCTAGTTGTATCTTATGTGTGTGCTTGCTTGTTTCTGGCGTCTCGTGTGTGTAAACCCTAATTTTCAGTTAAAAGGTTGGGTGCAAAGGTGCTAGCATAGTGCCCTTGCATGAGCACCGTAGCTGATTACAGTTTGGTTCTTAGCATCAAGGGCCCTCTTGGCACCTCTGTGCCCAGGCTGCTAGCGTTGGCAGGATCCCCTTGCACTGGAACATCTCATGTCGTGAAGGTGGGCGGCAACTCATGATTGGCCCATGAGGTTGGCCCACAGTGCCAATGATAAGAGATTGGCAACTCATGATTGGCCCATGAGGTGGGAGGCAACTCACTTAGACCTATTGCATGATTAGACTTGTTTGCCAAAGCTTTAGTCTTTGATTAATTTAGGTTTAATTGGTTTACTTGTTTACTTAGGGTCTATTTGTGCAAGTTATAATTGATTCAATCACTTGTATGGTTTGACAAGTTTGCCAGACGTTGTGACATTAAATCAATTAAAACTTGTTGTTCTTAATGTTAAATCCCTTAATGCTTTAATTGTTTAAGTTTTCCGTTATTACCTTTCCATCAAGATGATAAGAGATTCTAAGGATTGTGGGGTTCTAGTTAGTTTGTTTTGTGTCATTACTGTTTTTTATTACTATTTAATATTTTAATATCAGATGTTGTACCAATAAATATATTTCAAACACGATTAGATTAGTTAAATCATGTTTAATGATAGAAATCATTTATCATATTTTTTATTAGCCGTGGTATTCATGATCAGGTGAGGTAAATCATTCTTGATTTAACACACATATATTGTATTTCATTCATTTTGCAATTTATTTTTTTATTAATTTAAAGACAGATTATTAGATAATCATGATTAATCAATAATAAATCGTCCGAATCTATAGGGCCAAGATTTTCTCATGGTCGATGACTCTCGAGTCCTACGGCAACCGCCAACTCTTCTGGGCTCCCTTGATGGATGTCTAAACTCCGGCCATGCTGACCCTATGCCAGAAAAGAGAAAAGAGAAAAATTAAAACGGTGGGAATTTTACCTCCACGACTACTAGAGACCCGTCGGCGTTCCCCGACTTCTAGTATGGGGTAGAAGCTACGCCTTAGTTCTCTTTTAGCTAGGTCCTATCTCCCAACAAATACACCCTTACACCTATCGGACGCCGACAAACTTGACCTTCCTTGATTTAGCCTATTACTGGCATGATAAATTTGGTGAGTAGCTCCACTGTTGGTTTTTCCTTATTCACTAGCGGTTAGCGAGCCTCACCGAGTCTCCTCCACTGCGTTAATGTGGATTAAGGAAAGTAGGAGACAAGATGTCCATTGTGTAGGCTTGCCAGGCCATTTGTTGGGCTGATCTTGACCGTGACCACGAGGCCAACACCTCCTTCAACCAATTTTGATTGCCTTGACCATGGTGATAAGTTCTTGACTATTTTCTGTCCATGACCGTTTATATCCTGTGGTTTTAGGATTTGCTGATTAAAATGCGTGTCATACCTGATTCTTTCTATTTACAATCCGATTAGCACATCAAGAAAATCATGGAGTTAGGCTGATGGTTTATAATGGTTAAGCCTTAAGTGAATATATTCACTACTTATAGCAGAAAGAATCCAAACTTTACTTAAGCTTCTTCATGATGATTAACATGTAATTAATTAAACTAATCGGCTTAATTTATGCGATGAATGTGCTTATGCATGTGTGGAATATTGAACAATACTTGCAATCAAAATACTTAACTCTCACGTAATTAACTAAATTAATCTCAAATACAATTTTATGTATTCTAAGTCATGGTTAATTTAATAATCCTCATTCATTATATGTATGTTAATAAATAAATCAAATATTAACAACCGATAAGGTCAATTAAAAACCTTTAAACCCATTAGAATAAAGCTAAAATGATCTAATATTCTCTCAAAACATCAATTAAAGATTAAATTAGAGCATAAAAAATTAGGTTCAAATTCTACCAAACTTGAATGTGGGTGGGCCAATTAGTAGGAGTCTTTAAACTAGTTAGACGACAAATAGATTCTAGTATGACAAACATTTTAATCGGCAAACCTTAAAACCATTGGGTAACTGGATATAAACGGTCACGGGTAGAAAACGGTCACGGACTTATCATCACGGTCAAGACGATTAATTGGCAGATGGAGGCCTTACGGTCAAGGTTGACCCTAGAAACAACCCATTGGTAAAATCTGGGCATCTTATCTCCCACTTTCCTTAATCCACAATTTATTAGGGTGGTGGAGGATACTCTCGCGAGGCGCCGGCGGCTAGGGAACATGGGAAAGCCAACCGTGGAGTTACTCGCCAGAGTTATCGCACCAGCGATGGGCTCGGTCTCGGAAAGTCAAGTTTCTCGGCGTCCAAGAGGTGTAGGCACAGAGATCAAAGCTAGCTAAAAGAGAACTAAGGCAAAACTTTTACGCCGGACTTCAACGAGTCGGCGCTAACGCTGATGAGTCTTGGGCAGTAGTGGGTGTGAAATTCTAATGTTTAATTTTTCTCTTTTTCTATTTTCTGGCATAGGGCTGGTATGACCGGAGTTTGGATCAAGGGGGCTCCAAGAGAGTTGTTGGCAATTGTTGCTGGACTCAAGAGTCGTAGGCAATGGGAAAATCTTGGCCTTATAGATTCAGATGATTTGTTGTTGATTAATCATGTTTATTTAATAATCAGTCTTTTAATTAATAAAAAAAAACAAAGCACTGCATGAATGAAATACAAAATATGGTGTGTATTAAATGAAGAATGATTTAACTCATCTAATCATGCATACCACGGCTAAGGAAAAATATAATTATAGTTTTTATTATTAAACATGATTTAATTAATTTAGTCATACTTAAAATATATTTAATGGTACATCTGATTTAAAATTATTAAATAGTAATAAAAAACAGTAATTTCAGATCATGATTAAACATCTAATCTGATTCAATATCTACAATCAACTCATCAAAGTTGAAATTTTAATCAGATCTATTACGAAACAGTCACGATTCATGATTAATCATAGAAAAAACAATGATAAACTAGATTTTAATCATAAACCATGGTAAGGGAAAGTGGAGAACATCAAACAGGCTCTTGATACCCATTGAAGAGCAATTTGAAATATGGATAGATTAGATGCGTGCCTTGCAGCGTAATCAGATAAAGAATGTTCTCATAGATTAGATACATGCCTTGCAGGGAAATCAGATCAAGGATGTTCTCCGGATCATGTCTATATCTTAATAAATGATAGACACGTGATTTGGTGGGGTAAACTCCCAATATTAGTCGTAACTAATATTATGTCGAACACTGATCATCCCGAAGCCAATCGATTTCTGCTAGAAAGAGCTCGTTGTTTTTTTGGGTCTTGGCGGCGGCTGATCGAGGCCATGGAGGGATACAAGAAATGGGTTCGCACCAACAGAGAGTTTGTCCACTCAATTGAGTCTCTAGCCAGTGTGAGTATGCTTGAATGTTCTTTTTGATTTTTTGGGTTTTGAATGCTGTAATTGTGAAGGGCTAATGGTTTGGATGATTTGGTGCATGTTGCAGGGCTTCACCTGGTTTCTTCCTGAACGTTTTTCTGCTTCTGAAATTGGGCCTGAAGCAGGTTTTGTAATGATTTTTAGTAACCTTGTATTTTTGTGATTATATTGTCTCTTTTCTATTTTTTTTTTGGGAATCTATGATATAAAGCTCCTAACTTGTGCTTATTTGAGCTGTTTTTTTCTAAAAATCATTTGGTTGTTTTTGTAGATAGCTGTTTTTTGTTAGTTGATGTTATTTGTGTAATGTTGTTTAACACCTTTTTTTGTGTGCTTTTTTCTTGATGGTGGGTGGGGGGGAGGGGGGAGAGGCACCTGTAATATAAAAGACCAAAATTTTCATATTTGAACTGTTTTTAAAAATATGATTTTTTTTTTGTAGATAGTTGTTTTTCGTTAGTTGATGTTATTGGTTTAATGTTCTGTAATGCCTTTTGTGTGAGTCAGGGCTCTATGATATAAAAGACGGAAATAATGCTTATTTGAGCTGCTTTTCATTAGTTGATGCTATTTGTGTGAATAAATAGCTGTTTTTCATTTGTTGATGTTATTGGTGTAGTATTGTGGAATTAAGAGAAGTTTGTATTAATTTGTTTGCAGTAGCTACTTTTGTTGGTATACTCACCACCATTAACCAACATATCATTGATTCAACACCAACCCAGATGCATGCAGGGCATTCTGAGCCTTGCCTTAATTGGTCATTATGCATATCTGTCCTTAAGGATTTGGAGAATTTAGTTGAAGTTGTTGCTGTGCATTACTATGGCGACGAGAAGAAATGGAATTTTATTGCTTTCATGGAGGCTATTAAGTACTTCCTGACTTAATAATTTTTTTAATGACCTCTATTCCATGTTATGCCACCTACTTGTGGTAACTGGTATTGTTTTTGTCAGAGCTGTGGTCAGATTAGCCTTGTTAAAGGATAGTGGATTTAAAATGCTGTTGCAAGGTGGGGAGGTATTAAATATTGAAAAAGGTTTGAATACATTTGATCTTAGAAATGGAACTCCTGGTATGGCTAATCATGTATATGGTCCTGGTGCGTCTCAAATATTTTATGGAGCTGATCCTACGTCTCGAGCATTGCTTGCATTTGAAAGGTTTGGGGTGAATGCAAAGATGGCTTCTCATGCTGCATGGTCTAGCCAACACCAAGGTCAAACGTCTAAAATTTGATGCCCATTGTATTTGCTACCTTTATCGTATCTTGCCGTTGTATTTTTGCCTAGTAGGCACTTACGTGCAATGTTGTCTTCCATGGTTGCAGAAGCGGTGATTGAAAAGCCTTCCATTACTGCTTTCTTTTCTGAAAAAGGGATTTTTGGGCGATTGTTTTTGTCCGCAGAAGCTCTGTTCATATTGCGGCCACTTGTTTATACTCTTTTTATCAGAAGGTATGGGTTGAAATCGTGGAAGCCCTGGTTAGTTTCCTTGGGTGTAGATCTGACAGGAATGACAATTCTATCGTATGTTACTAACCAAAGGAAAAAAGGTTGCCTCCAGCTTTCTTCTTCCGAGGAAGACGAGGTCTGTTTTCTTCCTTTAATCTTTGCTCCTGGGGATATCAACTTGTAGGTGTATAGTCACAATCTATTTGAAAGCATTTGTGGCCAGATATATCATAATTCTTATTACATGATCAATTAATACTATAATGAAGTGTTGCTCTTAGTACGCTCATGGCTATAATTTGAACACAACAATGTTCAATTATTTGCTTGTTGTAGATAAGGAGAAGAAAGGTTGTATGGGCCCTCTACCTCATGAGAGATCCATTCTTTAGCAAGTATACCAGGTCATAGTGTTTTTCCTCAGAAATTAATGGAATTCTTTTACATATTTCCTTGAGAGTATTGCAATTTTCGTATTTGATACTTAAATTCCAGGCTTCAACTTGAAAGAGCTGAGAGGTCTCTGGATCCTGTTCCATTCTTGGGTCTCTTAACTGGTTTGTGCACTGCCTGATCGTTTACCTGTAATTACTTAGAATCAATCCTCCCCATCATCTCATCTTAAATTTATCTAATGACAGCTAAGGTTGTTGAGCTAATCATTGGAGCTCAGACACGATATACGTATACTTCTGCATCGTAACAGCTAAGTGTATGAAGATTTTAACCCTCTACTGGTTTAGTTCAATTATAACCATATCTTTTTGTTTTAGAGGCTGAGTTCCTCCCATATATGTAAACTATGGAAAGGTCCTGCTGTTGATTTTTTGAAGTAGTTCTAGGAAATGCCTGATGGACGCTCCCTGCGGTGGTTCCGGGAAGTACAGCATGTGCCAAGATGTTGTGAAACTTAGAAACAGGCCCCGTTGGGTTAGCCAAGGACACATGGCGAAATCTACGAGGTGGGCTCAGAGCAAGATTTGCGATCTGGCATATTGGTATCGTTTTGGGCGTTAGGTTGGCTGAGATATAGGAAATATTCTGAGATATAGGAAATATTCTGGACTTTGGCGATTTCTGGAAAATTTTCCATCCTTATAAATAAATTATTCTGATGATTAGGATGATCAATCTATAGTTTTTTGTTACATAGGCATGCAAATATGATCACGTCACACAAATAATATTGAGTTTACTATGAATGCACTAATATTGATAAGCTATTAATGATCCACGAAGTTACCAGGGAAGATAAATTGAATGCCAACTAAAAAGAAGTTATAAGTTAAAAGTACTAAGGTAAATTTAGTGAGTTTAGACAGCCGGTAACTAAATGGAATGCATTTTTTTCTTGGAGTTAGAAATTAGCGATATGTTCAAAACCATTTCTTGGAGTTAGAAATTAGCAATAAATTCTTTTGTCGATTCGGCAATCCTTCGAAACCAAGATCCGGCCGATATCCGCAAAATTGCAAACTATGGTTTAGATATATAGACCATTCTTTCTTTACAGGTTTCAAATTTGTTCTAGTTAAAAAAATGAGTAAGGACAACAGATTACAAACTCTTTCACAAAAGAGTATGATTGAAGAGATGACAAAATAAAGGTGAGGAACATCTAATCTTTTCTGACCGTGACACTATTTTTGCGTTGTTATGCCAGGAGAATTTCATGACGTTAGTTTTCATAGCCCAATTTCAAACTTTTCTATTTACTAAGTTAGGCCAAACTAACCAAAGACCCGCATGATATGATGCGCAGGATATACTTCAAACTTATTAAATTTCTTTTTATATATATAAAGAATATAAAAATTAATTTCACAACTATTACTATATTATTCTTCAATAAAAATAATTAATATTCATTTAAAATTAACAAAAAAATATTAAAAGTAATTTTAATTTTAACACGTAAAAAATTTAATAACTAAATAGAATTTATTTTTCAATACAAATATTAAAAGTATTTTAATTTTAATATATAAAAAAATTTAATAACTAAATAAATTTATTTTTTTAAAGTTTTTTATCCGAATAGAATTATACTCTGTGCTTTTAATAATAAATAACCTTATGTAAATAACTAAATATATAAAATTTGTAAAATCTAAATTAAGTATATATTATTAAGTAATAAACTTTAATTTGATTGTACAATTATAAATATATTAAAATTTATTACTATTTTTAAAATTTCAAATTTAGGTAGAACTATGTTCTATTGCTTTCTTAAATGATCATAATAATAATAATAATAATAATAATAATAATAATAATAATAATAATAATAATGGTAATAATAATAATAATCTCAAATCTAAAGTATTGAGGACTCAGAATCAACCAACGCACAAGAAAGGATGAAACATGATAAAGACGAAAAAAACCTAGCACTGTAATGTAAGGGGTTGATATGCCTAATTCAATTACGGGCCAAGTGATGGGTTGTGTATTGTATTTTAAAGTGGTTAATCAAGTTAAAAATTTATATAATTTTACCAATAAATCGAAAGTTACAATGATTAATTTTAAGAATCTTATATTTTATTTCAACCATCCTAGAGTTAAGGCATGTGCTAGATCCCTCACGCACTTAATCTTCGACATGAAACCATATGCCAAACAAAGTATCGACGTTTAGGAATGCTGCAATAAATACTTGCTTAGGGTGATTAGTTACCGTATTTTTTATTTCAAGAAATTTTGGCAACAAAATAATTTTTGTAAGACTTTTTTTTGCTAAAACGGGTAAAGTTACTAACCATAAACTTGCTTAGTGCAATAATTATTTTCTTTTTCTTTAAAAAAACATAAGAAGTTATGTTTGTCACCCTATTAAAAAGACAACAAAACATCCTTCAACACCATTTTCTTCCTCGTCGACTGGGCCTCCCAGTAAAGCCATGTTGAGCATTTGACCCCAAAGTCGACACCTTTACCATCTTCCTCTTCCATGCTTGTTCTTCTCCTAATTGGAGAGATTAATTAAGCCCGTTAATTTGCACTTCGTTTGAGTCGTAACATTCAGATAGCTAGCATTGATTATATGCAAAAAACAATCAAGACTTGCGAGAGATACAATCCTAGATCTAATATTAGACTCGACTAAAATAAAATCTAAAAATAAGAGTCAGGACAACGTAGTGTCCAATTGGGTGACAATGAGCATCAAATAAGACTAGGTCTGTAACGACCCGTCATATTTCACAATATTTGTGTGGGCCTAGATGGCGAGGTGTTACTTAAACAACTACTAAATTACTGAATTATAACAATTAAACAACAATATATAATATTGGTTCCCACTATCTAGGACCGTTTCTCATAGCCACATCTATAACTCAAATAAAATTAAAAGGGAATCCTCATATTTATCTTGCTCCATGCTCTAGTAGTGAATGGCTTCTCCTACCTAATTTCGTATATGCACACCTGCGGAGGCAATTCCACGTTAGTGATTACAACACTAAGTAGTATAATAGATAAAACAAGTCAAGCACATTCCACAAGTTCCATATGTCCATTTTAATATGCGGTGGAGCGATATCGCTATATTCCAAAACAATGCGGAGGAGGTATCCGCAGTGATCCGCACACCCCGACCATAGCTTTTTTTTGTGGGGAGGCTACCACTACCATCTCCAGTGCCAGTGCCTTGCACACCCCGACCGTAGCCCTTTTATGGGGAGGCTATCACTGCACTCCAGAGCCAGTTCCTCGCACACCCCGGCCGTAGCCTTTTCTGGGGAGGCTACCACTGCACTCAGGTGATTGCTACGCCCCGTTTGTGGGGAAGCTCTCACTCCCAGTTCTAGGGCAAGTGCCTCACACACCCCGGCTGTAGCCTTTTTATGGGGAGGCTATCACTAGACC
>JAVDBV010059831.1:0-10281 GCA_032619315.1 Piper longum
AGTGAAATGGCATTTTTATCGGATCCCACTTAACCCGGGTCATTTAATTGATAGATCTTCCGGATTAATAACCCTCGAGAATGAGATCCACCGAGTATATTTTCAACAACAAGATCCATCACAAGTTTCCTTTGGGCCTATTGTATAAATCCATTCTTAGGCCAATATATATAGTTTTATCGAGTTTTTAGCGAGACGAGTGATGGGAAAACTAACTTGCATGTACATTGAGCGGGTCTGAATTAGTGAGCAGGCTGTTCCATTCCCGAGAGATCCTCACAACTTTGTGTTTGAGTTCCTCGCACCCAGAGAATGTAGAGGTTTATGGGTACTCTTTAGTACAGTGCATGTCTGGACTTGTGGTTCAAAAGGGTATTAAAGGCAAGTGCTTGAGAGTACTTGGCTTTTGTGCTCTAGAGTAGGAGAATTATAGGAAAAGAGAGTGCTTAGGATATACTGATAGTCCCAAGGGATCAGGAAAATGAAATGAGAAAATGGCGAGACAAGCATTAGCAGAATAAGTTAGTTAGGGATGCTATCAGGTCTACAGCTCGGTTACTCCTCAGTAGGTGCCCATCGGAGAGTTCTAGTGAAGTATATAAATATTTTTCTTCATATGAGAGTTAGCTCTCATAGCAAGTTTGATATTATTTATATTTTGGACCAATAACACTTGTTAGTGACATGTTTTTATAGTATATGTAGGTGATGAGGCCAGCCGGGACGGGGACGGAGGAGCAACGTTGTCTCTTACACACACATATCAGACGATAGAATGTTAATTTTTGTTTATGTTATATATATATATATATAACATAAACAAAAATTAACATTCTATCGTCTGATATGTGTGTGTAAGAGACAACGTTGCTCCTCCGTCCCCGTCCCGGCTGGCCTCATCACCTACATATACTATAAAAACATGTCACTAACAAGTGTTATTGGTCCAAAATATAAATAATATCAAACTTGCTATGAGAGCTAACTCTCATATGAAGAAAAATATTTATATACTTCACTAGAACTCTCCGATGGGCACCTACTGAGGAGTAACCGAGCTGTAGACCTGATAGCATCCCTAACTAACTTATTCTGCTAATGCTTGTCTCGCCATTTTCTCATTTCATTTTCCTGATCCCTTGGGACTATCAGTATATCCTAAGCACTCTCTTTTCCTATAATTCTCCTACTCTAGAGCACAAAAGCCAAGTACTCTCAAGCACTTGCCTTTAATACCCTTTTGAACCACAAGTCCAGACATGCACTGTACTAAAGAGTACCCATAAACCTCTACATTCTCTGGGTGCGAGGAACTCAAACACAAAGTTGTGAGGATCTCTCGGGAATGGAACAGCCTGCTCACTAATTCAGACCCGCTCAATGTACATGCAAGTTAGTTTTCCCATCACTCGTCTCGCTAAAAACTCGATAAAACTATATATATTGGCCTAAGAATGGATTTATACAATAGGCCCAAAGGAAACTTGTGATGGATCTTGTTGTTGAAAATATACTCGGTGGATCTCATTCTCGAGGGTTATTAATCCGGAAGATCTATCAATTAAATGACCCGGGTTAAGTGGGATCCGATAAAAATGCCATTTCACTCGTCCTGCAAGTAAGAAAAAAATACACAATAGAATAGAGAATAAAATACGGAATGAGTCCTAAACGGACCTGGCAAAAGCTCTGAGCGTATCCTTGTGCCTAGGCGGTGAGCTTCTACTTCATATCTATACATCAAACTAAAAGCTAATGCCCATTCATGATGCATTTACACATCTTATATCATACAAATATCAATCATACATCAATCACAAATATGCTTTCCAGCACTATGTTTCATTAGATTATGATAATTACAAAGTTTATCTAATTAGTTCCTTAGCACTTGTTTTAATACACTTCAATCAAACACATCAATTCATTAAACCTTGCATGTTGTGCTAACAATCATCAATTTTAAATAATAAAATTTGGGTAATTAGACCCCTCCTTGTCAGCAATTGACGATGGCTAGGGTTCATCGAGTGTCTCAAAGATCAAATTCGGCTCTCGGTGGCATCTAAAGTTCAACTGAGTTCAACTGGATGAGCTTGGTAGAAAATCTAGCTGGATGGGCAGCACTGGGCTTAGCTTTCGCCAGCGAAGGTCGTGGAAGGGTCGGCGACATTGAGGCGGCCACTGGATGGTTGCGGCGATGATCACCTATGGCGGAATTGGTGACATATACAGTGGTGGCATTGAGGGTTTGGAATAAAATGTGTCAGGGGGGAGGGGGAAAGATGAGGAGTGGTCAAGGGAAGAAAACGAGTGGTCAGGGAAAGAAACTGAGTGGTCGGGAAGAAAAGGTCGGGGGTCATCTCGTAAATAAGCTTGACTCGAGTCAAAAATAATAACTAATTCTAAAAAAATAAAAAAATAGCGAAAAATCCCATAAAGCATAATACACATCATAACATCACAATGACATGCTCTATAACTAATAACCCACCCAAACTGCCTGTCACTTATCCTAATGCATTATTCGACCTAAAAATAATTCTACTATCTAATACTAAAATAAATAAATAAAAATCTAGGCATACTCTCATATATTCTAATAACTCATTCTATTGTTGTCTTATTGGCAATATCATCATATATTTGGGTACACATGACTCTTATGGTTTATAGCGCATGACAGGCCTCAGCTCAGTTCATGCATTCTGAAATTGACTCGACTAAAAATAGCAGTTGAACCAACTAGTTTAAACTATAAAACTCTAACTCGGGTCACAGGTTTTACATTCCAGCCAGAAAATGCCCAAAAATAATAAAAAATACCTTCGGGCAAGTGCGAGTCGCAAGCGGCAATCGCAACCACGGCAAAGGACGATGTTGGTTTCAAATGGAAGATCTAGACGAGTGGAAGTTGTCGGGGTGATCGGCATTGCAGGTTGACATTTTCTGGCACAAGAAAATGGCCTGAATGGCTGGCAACGATGGTGGAAATCAACTAGAAACATACCGTCACTGGCGGTGACTGTGGCAGTACCAGTGGCGATGGTGGGTATGCACCGATAGCCAGTCGCGAGCTGGCCACAGACTTATTGATCCGGTCACCAGAGGAGGGCCGGGGTGTCTCTGCAAGTGAGCCAAAGCGGCCACAACGCTATGGTGAAAATTATCCAAAATCGTGGGAAAGTCACCAAAAATCAAAGGGAGAATTCTAGGGCTGACATGGACGGCTCATATCTTGCCATGTGGCAAGATCTAAATATCTGACTACTCTTGGTCTAGTGGGGCCTAGCTATGGGTATATGCCATTTATATTTGGACGAAATCCTCGGATTGAGACCTTCAAAAGTCAAAATTAACCAAAGGCCTAAAAGTGACTCTATAAGTAGAAATTGATGCTAGAAGGCTAAATGGGCCTCGAAACTTTGAACTCAATTGGACAAAAATCAGCGACTCCATCAAGCTAGGCTCACAAGGGCACAACTTGATGACCCAAAATTCTTATGATGTATGCAAATGAGATACTTTGAAAATCCCAAACGGATACTAAACGGTTCAGCGGCTTAAATCTAGGCTTATACCCTAGGTAACTCATAGAAATCATCTCTATACCTTGCATATACACTGATAACTCATTCTCTAAGTTATGTATACTCAACCACTATAACATGCTCATGCGGTCATCTGGGCCCATACTAATAGTATGAAAACTGGTATGTGTCGAACTCATTTGAACATACTCGATACTGACCCAAACCTGGCAAAATTAAAATCCGGTAAAACCATAAATGAAGCTTGGGTTTTGCAACTAATGTGGGATTAACTCAATTATTCTCACGCTCACACATAGGTCACAATCATCTTCCTCTCATATATGTTGGACTCACATGTGACACGGAGGTTACGAGTGACTCCAATTTAGACTATTCAATCGAGTTATTGTGAGGCCCCGTCGCATATTAGTCTACCCAATCTTCTTCTTCTCACACCTGCTAGAGTTAACATGTTACATTGATATTTTAGGAGAATCCAATTTGGGCTACCCAAATTTTTGTGAGGCTAACACAAGCTCTAATACCAATTGTTACAAGCAAATATAAAACCAACAAGCTTTTATGGGCCTCTCTCTAAGCTAGCTCGAGAAGGCTTTCCCAAAGCTTATATACAATGCAATCATCTCTCCCAAAACTAACATGGGACCCTAAAAGGTTTACATTGGTACTCTTTTAAAATAGAGAGTTTGTGTATAATCCATACCCTTTGATTTAGGATTTTATTTCCTATTCAATTTGGTTTGACATTTGGTTTAATTAAATTTACCATTTTGGTTTGGAAGGACTTTTGGCTTTAGGTTTTATGGAGAGTTGGTCTAGTTCGTGTCTTGGATTGGAAAGCTTTGACTCATGTAGGTGCTTGTGAATGTAGTTTCATTTGACATGTGTTGTGTTTTACAAGTAGTTAATAGGGTCGTACATCATTTGAGGGTTATTTTAGTCATGCATTTAGTGTAAAAATATTATTAAATACCTAAGTTGATATAACCTTTCTTCCTGTCACACCACTTTCTCATGTATGTGACCAATTTGACTTTATACTCATTTAAAGATTTATTTATAGTTCTACCATTACAAAATTCATGAAATTCTTTTAAGTACAATTTAATTAGAGCCATAAAGTTTTCAATAGTCATTTCAAATTAAAAGAGTATACTGCTTGGTGGGTCGTATCTATTAATTGTACATACATTCATGAACACCTTTTCAATTCCCTATACCAAAATTCATAGTATTTTCATTTCCTTATCTTCTCGTTTTTCTATAAAAAACTTTTTCTTTATAAACACATTTTTCTGTAAAAAACTTTTCTTTATGAACACATTTATCTACCCTAAATTTTAAAGCTCATTACTATCATTTTTCCCATTTGTTGAGTTTTTGCAACATTGTCAGCTGTTGGTGTTTGTTAGAATTTACTTTTAAAGTTAGTTGCACATCGAGGAACTCATACATCAACCATACTTTAAAATACATAATTTCATCATCGAATTATTCTTTTGAGTATATGCTGTTATTTAATTGTCTTCTTTTTTCTTCTAATATTTGATGAAAGTCTCTAAGTTTTGACAAGATCTAGAATATTAATCTTGTATATGTACAATTTGGTTAAATCTTCTATTTTGGTAACTCTTGCACTATTATTTTCTTATTGTTCTTATTCTTTCATGCATGTCATATTTTTATTTATCTATTGTAATATACAAATATATGTAACAATTAATTTCAATTAACCTTATCTCGTTTGATCACTTTGCATCAAATAAATTGGGTTAGATGCTGAGTTGGGTTCATTTATAGGTCGCATAGTTCGAGCTCATCGATAGTTTGTTTGGAGCTTGGAGGCCAGGTCTATTTAGGAATCATTTCTTATTTTATGCTTATCTAATGGGTGAGTTGTTTTATATCATATGATGAGTTAAGTAGTGGATTTATCGCAAGCCACTTAATTTGAGTTATTTATATGTCGTGTTTAATAACACTCGGTGATGAGATTCCATGAGTTGTTTTCAAAAACCAAAAAATCTATCGCAAGTTCCGCTTCGAGGGATAACTCCTAGGGTGCAACCTCTTGAGGAGCCTAGTTGTTTTGTTTTTAGTAGGATAGATGCATCACTTTACTTTTTATTCTTGCTCCATCATTATTACCCTTGCATTTATGAGTTTCTCACATCTAGAGAGGCATAGGCTTATGGGAACTGTATTCTATGTCACATTTCATGATGGCAGTGTATTTGGCTTGCTTTAAGAGCTCAGAAGATCGGAGCATGGTGGAATTGGAGAGGAGAGAAGAAAGGGTGTTGCCCAATCAAATGCGAGTCGCACGTATGTATAGTTTCCTTTATGTGTTGTATGATTCGTATTGTAGTGTACTATCCCCTTCTTATTTTAATTTAATAGAACTACTTAGTTCAAATGCTGGTTTGATATTATAGTTACTTTATTTTGTAAAACCCTTGACTAGAGTCAGGGTTTTATAGTTCGCAGGGCAGAGGCCGACCGTATGCACGCGTTATGAGGGTCCATATATACCAAGTATTCGATGATAGCGTCAGATACGCATCAGCATACTGAGTTACAGTGGATATGAGAGTATACAGTTGATGGTTTATTTTTTTTCATTTTGTAACTATAGAATTAGTTTAGTCCGAATAACACATTAAGACGCGCGTATATAATATTCGGGTGGGTTGTTAGTTATAGTGCATGTCATTTGGATGTTGTAGTGTTGTGTTATTTCATGAGATTTTCCTATTTTTATAGATTTTTTTAGGATTTATTACGAGTTAATTAGTATTCTTGACTCGTGCCAGTGTCGAGTCAAGATTTATTTACAAATTTGCCACCGACCACTTTCTTATCTTCTCCCCCAAATCACGACACTTCTCTCCACCCCTCCCAAACCCAAGCCGTCGCCCTTGTGGTCACCGTTGCCTCTGATCGATGCCACCCAGCTAGACTTCGCTCTCGCAGTGCTACCCCGACCAAGCACGGCCACCTTCCAGCTGTTGCGATGCCAAAATTGCCTGTGATTTCGTCACCGCCCCCGTCGACAATCCGCTGCTGTCCGCCTAGGGCATTGAAGCCTTTGCCCTCGACCTCCCAGACACTCCCCTTACCTAGCGCCACTGTCAAGGCCGGCCGTGAGTCTGATCAGATCGATCGACTGCCCAAACCGAACTCAATGCCACCATCGGTGATCATCGCCGCTGCAACCGCCCTCGCCATCACCACCATTGGGTCAAGCTCGCCGAGACGGTGCTGACTCTTACCACCGATTGCCCCGCCGGAACAGTCACCGAAAAACCGTTGAAACTGCCGAACAGCCGTCAGAACTTGCAAAAACACTGAACTCAGTGGAAATGATTTGATTTTTCACCTAATCCTTCCGGTCGAACCCTACCAAACTTTAGACGCCATACGGTTCCAGATTGTGCCATGAACCGCGCGAAGTATAATTTGTTTTGATTTAATTAATTAAAAATATTGATTGTTAGTATAGTATGCTATGGTGTTAGAATTTAATGATTGATGTGGAGATACTTTCATGATAATAAAAATAAAAATATGTGTGATTGTGTGATACTAAAATGAATGCTAAGGAATTAATTAGGCAGACTATGTAATTGCTGTAATCTAATACAACCTACAGTAGGACAATTTGTATTGTTGATTATTGATGTGAGTATGTTGTAGGATGTGTGTACGCATAATGAACGGGCGTTAGTATTTAGTTTGATATATAGGAACAGAATAGGAGCTTGCCGACTAGGCGCGTGGACAGGCTCGAAGCTTCTACCAGTTCCGTTAGGACACGCTTCTCAGGTTTTTTTGCTCCACCCAATTGTTTTGATTTCTAGATTGTCGGACATATCAGATGGATGATTTATCGGACACCCCTAACACGGGTCATCTAGTCAATTACTTTTCAAAATTAATAACCCTAGAGGATGAGATCCCTCGAGTTTATTTTCGAAAATAAGATCCACTTCAAGTTGCCTTTGGGCCTATTATAATAAATCTCGTCCCAGCTCTATAAATAGTTTTTATCAAGTTTTTAGTGAGACAAGAGAAGGTGAATCTACTCTCGCATTCCACGAGTGGGTGTCGTGATCGTCAAAGTGGGCTCTGGATTAGTGAGCGGACTATTCCATACCCGGGGGATCCTAATAACTCCACATTTGAGTGCCTCACACCCAGAGGACATGAACGTTTACGGTTAAATACAGTGTGTGTCAAAACTCATGGTTCAGAGAGTACTGAAGGCGCATGACTAAGAGTACTTGGCCTACGTGCTTAAGGGAAGGAGAGATATGGACGTACGGAGAAGGCTTAGGACAAGGTTTCACGAGAATGAGATTAGAAAAGTATTGCCATGAATGGCACAGTACCAGCTAGATCAGACACTGTTGAGTTAGCTGCTCAATGGCTCCGCTGTAGGGTCCCTTATGAGAGTTCTTGAGGAAGATATATGATTGTGTGCTTTCCATGGGAGTATGCTCTCATGTTTTAGTTTGATATTAGTTATTTCCAGACTAGTGACAATCGTTCCTGACTTTTTTCTTACTATATATGTAGGTGAGGAAGATGACTGGAGTATGCTGGGCTTGATGAAGGACTAGCGATTGCATTGCTCACACATACCTGGAGTCACGCCGACTTTTCCGTATGATGTGATGTGGTTTGAATGATGCTTATGATTTACATGTTTGTGTATATATGTATGTGTTTGTGAGGCTCGTATTCCTTGTTCTTGAAATGTTTGAACTTGCTTTAGAAATGTATGGAAATGTTTTGGTGAAAGTTCAAAATATATAGTAATGGTGGCTATGCTAAGATGAGAATGAGCCAATGTGATGAACATTGTTACAGGTGGGCGAGACTTTGATTCTAACGTGTGTTTATGTTTTGAATCTATTGTAATGTAAATTATTGTTTATACATATATATTGTATTATGCCGTGTTTTAACAGGTCATCCCATATTGCACTTTTAGGGAAGATTCTGTCCATTTTATCCCAAAATTTTGCGTGAATTTTGTCTACTATCTTAATTATTTTTGGTGTGACCATCATCATGACATCCATGTATAGGGTTGTGCATCTCATTCCTACATTGTCTCCACATTAGCAGTGTACTCCATCTTGAGACGTCAAGAGGGTTATATTGTAGCCATTTAGGTATTGGGTCAACCAATGTAATCGGTTTGCACTAGTCCTAGTTGTGCACCCAGTGAGACAGCATCCAGTAGGCCGAGAGCCCAACAACCGTCCAAAGAACCCATTGTGCATGCTTCGACTAACCACCGTAGTGTTCGTAGTCGCCAGAATGAGAGAGATGCAATCATTACCTAACTAGTAGAAACACAGAGATAGATACAAGAGTGTCAGGATGAGTTCCGAAGAGAGCTCCATTAGATAGCCCTTTCCATAGCCCGAGTTGAAAAGTGGCCAACAAGAGATGATGGAATACGAGGAGAGGCTGCTTATCCCATGGGCCATCCGCCACCGCCTCCTCCTCCATTGATGCAGTAGGGGACCATTCCTATAGCTCCCCTGATCGCTGCTCTTAAGACTAGAGTAGGTAGTCATGGTAGTCGACCCGCCGGAGTCAATCGTGAATAGATAGCGAGGGGTAGTGTACCAGCAGTGACAGTATCCCCTCATTGATTGGCGTGTTTAAGAGTATGGTATGCCCGATGGAGCATCATGTGAGAATTATCACAAGACCACTCCAAGACAAGGCGAGGATTTGGTGTAATTGAGTCATGGACTCCACTTTCGTAGGCAAACAACCTCAGGATGTTACCTGGGAAGAATTTAGAGCCATATTTGACGAGAAGTATTTTACCCCGAATGCCAGAAGGAGGAAAGAGAGGGAATTCCAAACGCTTAGGCAGGGACCCATGACTGTATCACAGTATGAGGCCAGGTATAGAGCATTGAGATGTTTGTACCAGACTTTGCACACATTGGCGACAAAGGATCGAGCATTTTTATGAGGGTTTGCACTATGAAATTCTTGTAGCCCTAGTTGATAGAACATTTGCTACCCTCAGTTATGTGGTTCGATCTGCAGGCGAGACAAAATAAACCTTGGCCACTTGACCTCGTCAAGACCTGGATCAGAGGCAACAACATGCTCCTCCGTACCAACCTAGTTAGGGGCTCAGCAGAGGCGCCGAACAGATGCTCTGGTCGCAATGAGAGCGATGGATGGACAAGTTCAGAAACTTGGTTGCCCAACATGCCAGACATGTGGATGCTACCATGGAGGTGTATGTAGAGTTGGTACAGATGCATGTTTTAGATGTATCCAGCCATGACACCGAGCTAAGGATTGTCCAATAGCTCAGCGCTTGTAACGACCCGCCATTTTTTAATTATTTAATTGGACCTAGATGGCCGGGTGTTACTAAAAATCAAACCACAAATATGACTCATTCAAAGTAAACTATGTTTTAAACAAGATATAATAATAATTGTCCCAGAGTCTTAGACCGTTTCCCATAGCCACATCTATAACTCGAATAAAATTAAAAGGGAGTCCTCATGTTTATCTTGCTCCATGCTCTGGTAGTCAATGGCTTCTCCCACCTACTTTCGTATCTACACACCTGCGGAGGCAATTCCGCGTTAGTGATAAAACCACTAAGCCGTATAATTAATGAAACAAGTCAAATATACTCCCTATTCCAAAGTCTTTTCATTACGCGGGGAGGCACTCC
>JAVDBV010059832.1:0-20636 GCA_032619315.1 Piper longum
ATATATATATATATGCTTGGGAAGGGATTTATACAATAGGCTCAAAGGCAACTTGTGGAGGATCTTGTTTTCAAAAACATACTCGAGTGATCTCATCCTTGAGGGTTATTGATCCGGAAGATCGATCGATTAAATGACCCTGGTTAAGTCGGATCTGATAAAATGCCACGCAAGTTGTCCTACAAGTAATAAAATAATAAACAATAGAATGAAACGAAAAATAGTAAACGAGTCTAAACGGACCTAGCAGAAGCACCAATCGTGTCCACGCGCTTAGGCAGTGAGCTCATACTCCGTATCTACACATCAAATCTAGAAGCTAACGCCCGCTCATGGTGCATTCACACATCCTATAGCATACCCATATCAATCATACATCAATCCACATCATCATATATCAATCACACATAAATTTTCCTATGCTACGCTACCTTAGATTACGATAATTACTTAGTTTCCCTAATTTAGTTTCTTAGTATTCAATACAATTGAATGAAGCAAGTTTCATATCTTTATTTATAATAAAATAGTAAACTCGTCAATTCATTAATCCTATGATGTTGTGCTAATAATTATCACCCTTAATAAATTAAGTCAGAGTTAATTATACCTCCCATCGTTCGTAATTAGCGATGTTGAGGTGGCAACTGGATGGTGGCTTCGACAATCACCGGCGGCGGAATCGGCGACAGGTAAAGGGGTAGCATTTAGGGTTCGGAATAAATAGATGTTGGGGGAGGAAAACGAGTGGTCGGGGAAGAAAGTGAGTGGTAGTCTCATAAATAGACTTGATTCGATTCCGACTCGAGTAAAAAATAATGACTAACTTGTAATAATTCTTAAAAATCTAGAAAAGTAGGGAAAAATCCCCATGAAACATAATACACACCATAACATCACAATGATATGCTCTATAATTAATTACTCACCCAAAGTGTCTATAACACGTCCTAATGCATTATTCGGCCTAAAAGTATTTCTACGATCTAATAATAAAATAAATATATAAAAATCTGGGCGTACTCTTATATATTCTTATAACTTATTATACTATTGACTTACTAACGTTATAATAATATACTTGGGCACACATGACTCTCATGGTTCATAACACATGACAGACCTTGACTCGGTTTGCGTGTTCTAAAATTACCCAACTGAAAATAACGGTCGAGCCGACTGGTTCAGAGTAAAAAAACCCTGACTCGGGTCACGGGTTTGACAATTGGACTTGAAAGGTTCAAGAGAAAGAGAAAATCTGGAATAGAAACTTATGTCAATCAAATTTCCGGTCAAAACTCTACCACTTAAGATTGGAAATTTTATTCACGACCTTCATGGCATTAAAAGACCTAAAATTTCTCCATAGCATAGGGAACAAAATAATAAGAGATGGTAAGATTTCGTAGGATTCCATCATCCAGGTGTTCACCTTACAAATATGTTGCCTTCTAAACCATGATTTTAATACCTAGTTAAATGGGCTCCAAATGAGTTCAAACTCACTAGATTTAAGGTAGACATTTAGTAGGATATTATTTGATTTTACCAAGATTTTGTAATACTTATTAAGGGTTCATTTTAGTGTCATAATCTTAGCCATTACCACTATCTTTGCTTAAACAAAGAGCATAGTCTTTTATTTCCATTTTTGTTCAAGCCTCTAATGACGTTTCTTAGTCTGGTAATTTATTGGTGTCGAGATAACACTTAGATGTAAACATTCGAAAAGGATTACATCAAAAGAGCATCACAACAAGGAGTTAAAAATCTAGGAACATGGATCATAGATCTGGGCATCCAAAAGAAAGCAACTTGACGCACTTTCTACCATCTTTTAGACATGCGACAGGTAAATAACATGTGTATAATGCATATGGACGTGTAGGTACAAGAGTCAGGAGTCATATGAAACTAAGTTTGAATTTTTATAGCACAAAATGAGTGAGTAATAGCCAAGATACAGCAAGTATGTGTGAAACTAACATGCAATCATGTAAAAATTACAACAATTTTAATACAGCTCCTAAAATACCCAAACAAAATCCAAAACTTTCACAACATAGAGCTCTACAAGAAAACCATCCTATTAAAATAGAAAATCACACCCAAGCAAGTTAAAATAGACAAGCAGCCCATGGAAAAGAAAAAAATAAGAACCTTTACCACAAAGAAGTCTAGGAGGAGGTCCTTGGGGCATCCCAGCCCAAAACCTTTAACTCCTAAGGCTGGTGAGCCATGTAAATCGCTTGGAAATGGTCTGGAAATGAAGAAGGTGGGAGGAAGAATAGGGGCAGAGAAGGAGAAATGGTTGGGAGTGAGTTCTTATTATGGCATATGAAAAGTAGACGGCGCAAGGGTGCTAGCCACCAACACCACAATGCGGTCTCCTGAAAACTGCCAACAGTTGAAAAACATTGGGCGCAAAGGCATCAGCCAGGTGCATAGGTGCTGGCTGCTGGGGAATGGCGCTGGCACCAGACACTAAAAATCCTAATTTTCTATAAAAGAAAATGAGCATAAGGGGATTCCAGAGGCACAAGGGCACCAGAAACAAGACCCAAAACCCAAATTTACCATTAACGATTGCAAGGTGTTGGATCAACATATATGTGTCTGCATTCGAGCCGAAGAACTCAAACATGTACTAGGTGCAAGGACACTGATCTACCTAGTTTTTTTTGCCACATTTAGTCTTTTACCCACAAAAACTCAAAACAAATACCACACGCGCAGACCAATGCACTTTAAATGATTCTAGACTCTCTGATACACAATCCAAGAATCTAACTAACATACACATAATAGTAGGGACAAGTCGAGACATCCACTTACCTGACCGAACATAACTAGCACCACTATGACACGAACCTTGGCGCTCATACAACATATCATACATGCAGTTAATGGAACTGATCATAAACACTCGGCTCGGTTCACGAGCAAACCACATCTAAAACCATCAGGTTTATGCCCAATTTTACAATTATCAAGATGGAGAACTCACCTTCAAGCTTCACAATGGAAGAAATCTAAGTGGCATTTAATGCTCTATATTGGGAATCTATCATGATGACCAAAAGAAACAAAGAACTCAAGGATTCACTCAAGAAGGTAACTTTGGAGAAAGAGGCCCTACAGGACATATTGGTATCTATGGAAATTAAAGTGGCCATACTCTAAGAGGAAAAGAAGATGAACACCGTTCTAAAGGAGGACGTGAGGTCCCTCAATTTAGTCCAGCATATAATACCCACTGAGGTTAGATTCAATTTATAAATTGGTGTGGACTACAAAACTTCAACTTGGTTAATTACTTTTGAAAAGATGACTTGAACCAATTAGTTTGCACTTTGGGCCGGGCCTTTATAGATGGTATCATAAAAACCTGATTCTATATTAGATAGTGCGCTAAACTATGAACCTTGGCAAGGTGACTGATTACGGGCAAGAGAAGGACATGGGTTGAGTCTAGCATGGGCCAAGTATAAGAATTTTGATGACAAAATTTCCTAATATGGGATTGTGAGATCTTTCAACTTAGTCCTACATCAAATAGCTGCTAGGGTAAGGTCTTATTTATAAATAGGATTCAACTTCATCCTACATCAAATAGCTGCTACGGTAAGGCCTTATTTATAAATAGGAATGATCTTTAAATCTTTAACTACATTAATCACTTTTAAAGAGATGACTTATAACCATTAGTTTGCACTTTGGGTAGAGTCATTATAGAGAAACTATTAAGTCAAAAGGAAGAGTGCATCAAGCTTCTAAAAGAAAAGGAGGACATACTCAAGAGTGTAGGCCAATCCCTCAAGGCTCCTCAACTGGCTAAATTAGTGTGTTAAAGAGGCTAAGAGGAAGGACCATCATCAAATGCTAAGATAATGGTTTGACGGTCTCACGAGGTCCAAAAGGAAGATAGAAGAAAGAAAGAGTGTCAACAAGCACAGAATAGGTTTAAACAAATTTAGACACCAAGAAGAAGGATCCTATCGTGCACTGGTCTAAGGATCAAAAGGAGATCATAATCAAGGAACTCAAAGGAGATGTACCGAATGCCTCAGGCTTTTTATTAATTCGTAAAACTCTCACAAAGACCTTTGATCATTATAAATTTGATTTTGATCCCTTAACCCATTAGTATTTTAAATTGTAATTTCAAAATGATATTCAAGTGGATTTTTTAAAAGAGCAAGTTTTATCAATCATCAAGTATGTTTAAATTAGTTTTCAAAACCACTTGGATAGGAGTCTTTTGTTGAAACCTATCCAAGTGAAAATTATTCATATTTCAATGGGGGAAATATGTTTTCAAAAAGATATTTTTTATTTAAGAATAGTTATCCCAACTACTCTAAACATTCTCAAAATAAAGTTTGGATTTGGGACAATTTGAATTTTTACTCATATTTCGGTTTCCCCACATTTGGTTAAGAGTTTAGTTGAACAAACCAATGGATATAATTTCAATTTTATTTCCAAAGAATTTTCGTTGAGGTTCAGATAACTATTCGGCTACTGAACATATTAGGAAGTTGAGATTGTTCTTAGAAAAGAACCCACATCTACCAACCAATGTTGTCCCCAATTTTGCTATCCTCCATCATCATTAATACTCCCTACATATTTTCCATCATCCACTTTGTTCCCAAAATGATTTACTTGGTATTCTTAAGCATGGGAGGGTGAAGAAGTAAATTTGAATTTATTAATGTGGTTTTTTAGGAAAGGGCAGTTGACGACTTTTGATGTATTGTCGTCATTAAAAAGGGGGAGATTCCCCCTTTAGATAACATTATTTTGAGTATGATAATCAGGGGGACATTGTTAGGATCATGTTTTAATGATTATCTTCCTAAAGTCATTTGTAGTAATATATAAAAACTACTTGATCATGTTGGAGTTGGTGGGAGACATAGACATGTGTACGTAAGCTTTTCTATTGTCATGATTTGTTTTTTAAGATGACATAAAGAGAGAGTTAATATGTACAGATGGGTATCTATCTAGGGGTTGAGTTCTCATATGTGGGGGGGAGATATGAGTGCTTAATGTTTAGTAATGTCATGAACTTGAAATTGTAATCATCAATTAATGAGAATGAGTAACTGATGCTAGGATTGCCAATCCATTATCATAACATAATCATATTGCCATAAGAATTCAATCATAGCATCTTGTCTTGGTTGTTGGACTAACACTTGTTTAGGTGCAAAGCAATGGAGATGCTTATAGTATAAGGGATGAGTTTGAAGACTTGTGGACTTGAAGACTTAAATAGTTGAATATCAACAAGGCAAGATCAAGTAATGCTTCCTTAGATTGAGACCGAGTTGTTAGATAGTTCACAATAACATGAGAGTTGTCTTTATCATAACATGTAACTGGATGTGGAGATTAGACAATGTTAAAAAATCTCTAAACACAATCATTAGAGTCTATACATCATCAAGGGCATTAAGTTTATAAAGACTTCAAGTGAAGAAAAAATCCAAATAAAAAAATTGAAGATTGAAGATTGAAGAATGGAGTGAAGTGTAGAAGTGGAGAACACTTTGGTTTGAGTTTGGCTAGAGTTTGGTCAGGAGTTCAACAACTGAAGGATAGAGGAGCAGGCAATGAAGAAGGGTGTTTCGACCTTTGGTCATGTGTTCAATAACTGAAGTCAAAAGCTTTGTATTTAAAGAGTTGAAGTAACAGAGTTTGGCAGGGAGATCGTTCGCCCGTTGGGCAATAGAAGATCAAATCCGAGAACAATCTATTGAAACCAATAGTCATATCTTCAAGACTAAGCCCGAGATCAAATCTAAGTCCATGGCTTCAAAACCCAATCCTAAATGTCAATATAATATGATTGATCCAGCTTGATTTAACCTTGATTCACTTTCCTTTAATTCATCTGAAACGCTCTTTATAACAATCTTTATATCCACACATGAATTATGTTTCATCATCAAAATTCGAAATCAACGAGTCTGAAACTTAATAATTAATACATGCTTATCCACAAAGATAAAGATAATATTAATTTTTTTCAACATGGTTTTGATATCCGTGGAGTAAGTGTGGCAAAGTGTGACGAAAAGTAAAACTTTTGTAAATTGGTTTTTTTTGAAGGGATGGAAAGAAGTCATTTTTTTTCTTTCTACTGAATTTACGAGAAATATGGTAGATGCAACCTCTATGGTATCTTAATGAACATGTCATTCAACGTTGATGATGAATTACTAGAAGAGATGTCAACCAATGAATACGAATGGTCGGTGGAGCAGCATCCGAAAGAAGAGTTGGGGGAATCCACAATATGCCCTACACTACAATTTCAGGAAACTTGAAGCCTTTAACAATATAATGGATGCCATGGTTCGGACCACTATGGTTGGTGATTTTTGTGGTGATCCTCGTCCCTATCACGAAAGCTTAGAACATAATATTTCTATACAAACATATTCACTTAGAATGTTTTATTACTATGTTGAATGGTGCATGGATACTGATAAAATACATAGGTAGATGATTTATGTTCCAATAATTAGATGCCTTTTATCTAGATAATTATTATAAGATGGCCTACATTGAGATATTATGTTAAGTGGATGATTTATTTTTTATAATGAATTGAGTTTCATTGACACTAACCTGGAATGATAGGATGCCAAAAATTTTCCCGTTTTGCGGCAATTAGTTATGAAATTTGCCACCACTCTTAACGTCTCCTACAGCAGGAGAAGATTTCAGCACTGGGTCACCCCCAATCATATTTGCTATAAATTTTGCAAATTTTTTTTGTAAAACAGGGCTGAAATTCATGAAATTTCCGAAATAAAGTTTTATTTAGAATGTAATTGAAGGAAATATCCACCTGAATCTCCTTCCGATGGAGGGGATATCGGTTGCTAGTGACGTAATTGGAGTAAAGGGCTTGAACAAACAATTTTCGACATTTGGACATCTTATTTAACTAACAAAATATGCATAACACACAAACTAAGGCACACATTATTTACTCTTGTGCCGGAAAGAACACGCATACTTGTATAAAGGGATACTTAATGGGGAACACATGATATATCAAACTTCATTTCTTTTATGGCTTCACACTGAGGATTCACGTGGTCACATCCTCTAAATCAACCAATATTTAAGCAAGGGGAGGAGGTTTAACTATGTTGGGCGGGTAGTCAAATACCAATATGTTCTCAATTGCAGCGGCAAATGTACCAGCAAATTGAAGATGATTGGGATGTCCGGAATATGTAGCAAAGTCTTCTGCATTTTTGAATGTCAGTGTGAATGTGTGAGTGAATCCCTGCCTTAGTGATACCTCGCTTCCAGAATCTTGCCCCCTGAGTATCTCACAAAAATATGCAGGTTTAGCCACACTTCACCACTACCAAGATATGAAAGTATGCATGGTCAGAAATTTTTGGTCTGAAGAATTATTGAAATACAAGCACCATATCACTTAAAACAAAGGTGAACTCACCACTGCTTCGATTATCAACTTGGTTTCCCAGAAAAAAAAAACAGGAAATATGTATGTACCACTCAAAGACCTGGACTGTTTCCATTTCGGACGCGAGCTTCTCCATCGCCTTAACAAGATCGTCCACCACGACTCCCTCCTTGAACTTGACCAACACTAGGTGCTTCAAATCCGCCATGGCCAGCTGCAACTCTCAACAATGGAGGTACCCAATGCACAATAATATAACATGGCGTCTGTGGCACCATACCTTTGGCCCCAGGTTTCACTGTCAAACACGGGGAAGCAAGTAGAGCTTTTGCAGCATTTTATCAACAGCATCTCAGTCTGCAGACTAAGCATCCGAGGCCAAGGGGCCCTCCATTGAATCAATGAGCAGGCCCTGCTCCATGTGGTCAAAACATGGCATCAGAAAAGGTTCTTAGTTTAGATCAATTAAATATTTTGGGATCTCTAGATTGAATTCAAAGAACACCATCAAGCCATCATAGACCCACGTCTCTTTTTCCGTATTTGCAGGTTGTTGACTAGTTATTTATTCTTCATCTTCTCCTGCAAATTTTAAGCGGATATTGCACCGCTTTTTTTTTACAATACGTGTACACTGCACGTGGGCAGTGATACAACTACTGTTGAGCAATAAGACCAAGCAATATTTACTTCGCCTCCTAATGAGCATCAATAAAATAAAATTCACACTCAATACTTCGAACCGAAAACTCCTCCAGCGTGAGGAGACGACGGTAGCATAGCCATCAATGTGATATATGAAAATCACATGTTTTTTTTTTATAATTTCATGATCCTTTTTATTCATTTTGATATTTTTTTATTCATTCTGAATAAGTGATCGCAGATTAATCTTGTAATTGTTTAAATCTTTGATGTTTAATCTTGTGCTTTGTATATCTTTAGTAGGTTACTTGATTTTTCTATTAGTTAATATATTTGAGTGTTTAAAAATAACATGCTAATACTTTGATCACATGTCAACGAATTCACATACTAAATAATTATGATAAAGATCGATAAGATTCATAAAATACGACAGAGTGAGTTTCTCCTAAAAGTGTAATTAAGGGCAACCCTGCAAATCAACATGTATATGTATATAAATAATTAATAAAGTATTCACAACATAAATTCATTCAACTGCATAATTCATTTTTTTATTAATTCTCAACTCAACTACTAATTTACCTCCATCTTACTTAACTGAACTAGGTCTTTACCCATATATGCATTCTATTCACATTTCCCATTGATTCTAGCCTTGACTTACTTGTCGTACTTATTGAATGACTAAAGAGGTCATCGTTAGCAATCTTTCTACTATAACATACATCATATCGCACCACATCATCATGTATTTTATTTCATTACATCCACCTCAAAATATTAAACATGCTATTATCTGACAGGTGTGTATGTAAGAGACATCACTGTTCCTCTGTCCAGGCTGGCTCATCTTACTCATAATTATCACCAATATATATTATAAAAACACGTCAGCAATGAGTGTTACTAGTCAAAATATATAACTGATATCAAATAGGCTATGGGAGCTAACTCGAATATAACAAAAAACATTTAGATACTTCTCGTGAACTCTCTTAAGGGCACATACTATCGAGCCATTGGGCTATAGGCCCGATAGCATCCCTAATTGACTGATTTGCTACTGCTGATGCCTCTCTAGGCATTTTCTCATTTCATTTTTAGTCACTCAAAACTACTAGTATATTCTAAGCCCTCTCATTACCTTCATAATTCTCCTAGCCTTGAACACGAAGACTGAGTACTCTCAAGCAGTCGCTTTTAGTACCCTTAGAACCACAAGTCCGGACATGCGCTATACTAAACAATATCCGTAAACCTCTACATTTTTCTGTGTGTAAGGAACTCAAAACGAGAGTGGTCAGGATCCCTCGGGATTGGAACATCCCACTCACTAATCCAAAGCTTGCTTTGACTAGCACATGCACCCATTAATGGCACGTGCACCCATTAATGTTACATACAAGTCAGTTTTCACATCTCTCATCTCACTAAAAACTTGATAAAACTATATATAAGTCTGAGAAGGTATCTATACATTAGGCCCGAAGGCGACTTGTGGTGGATCTTATTTTTGAAAACATATTCAAGAGATCTCATCTTTGAGAGTTATTAATCTGGAAAACTATTCAGCTACATGGCCCGAGCTAAGTGGGATCAATAAAACACCACCCAACTCGTCTTACAATCTATACAAATAAATCAGTATAGAATATAAAAATAAATTAAGGGCGAGTCCTAAATGTACCTGGTAGAATCTCCAATCATGTCCACGCACTTAGGCAGCGAGATCCTACTTCATACCTACACAACAAGACTAAATACTAACACCTAGTATAATGCATGAATGCTACACGCCTCATCATATCATGCAAGACAATATATATTTATATGCATTTAAACTCTAATCCACTATTATCATCCGTTAACATGAATTTAAATTTAAACCAACACCTATATACAATCACACCAAAATCATAAAACAATTCATTATCAAATAAAATTGGACAAAATTCTATACCAATGCGGTGAGAGTGACAAGGTCGTGGCCTGCTCAAGTGAGGATCATGGGCTAGAGAGAAAGGAGAACAAAAAGAAGAAAGTTGGGTGAGGAGGATGGTGGCGACTGGATGGTGACATTGTCGGAGGTTTGGAAATAGATGTCAGAGGGAAGAAAACAAGTGGTCGGGGAGAAAAATGAATGGTCGGGAGGGAAAATGAGAGGTCGTCTGGTAATTAAAACTTGACTCAATTCTGACTCTAGAAAAATAATACTAACTAGTAATAATTGTAAAAAAAATCCAAAAAAACAAGGAAAAATCCCATAATACAGAAAATGCTACAATGACATGATCTATAACTAATAACTCACCCAAACTGCCTGTAATGTGTTCTAATATGTTATTCAGCCTAAAAATAATTTTACGATCTAATTAAAATAAAAAAAAGGAAAATCTAGCGTAGTCTCGTATATTCTGATAACTCATTATTGTGTTGTCTTACTGACATTATCATCATATACTTGGGCACAAATGACTCTCATGGTTGATAACACATGACCAGTCTTGGCTCATTTCGCTTGTTCTGAAATTAACCCGACTCAAAATAATGGTTAAACTGAGTGGTTCAAAGTATGAAACCCTGACTCGAATCCCGGTTTTTTCATGGGTAGCTATTTTTAAAGGGATGCTTTAGCTTTTAGTTTGTATATGGACCTAGTTTTAGAGCCTACCTAAGATAGTTGTGTATGTGATTAGTTAAAAGTAATTATACATCACTGACCTAAGGATTCGAATAACTAAGATGAAATTAGTTACTAATGGTACAATGTGACCCATAAGATATGAAATGGTAGTCCCACATCAAATTACCATTAGAAAGATCTTTTTCCTTATATTGGTAAGGATGGATTTATAAATTTTTAAATTAGCCAATTAATAAGAAAGGAATCATTTTGGGCCCGATAGTTTATAGTTGGGGTTATTACAAATAGGGGTGGGTGCGAATGTCCGAATTACTAAGTCTTACCAAAGTCCTAAGTCTGACCAAAGTTCGAAGTGTGTCCTACCGAATTTGACCGATTGAATTCAACCGAAGAAAAACAAACTGCACATTGATATTTATTTTTCCGACCGAATTACTAACCGATTGTTCAATATTTTATATCATTAGCATAATATGTTCAACATTTATAAGGTTAATATTGTGTTCTATAAAATTTGCAAATCTTGATGTATATTAAAATTAATTATGTTTATACATAAATTTTATATTTAATATCTAAATAACCCAAAATGACTTACATAGATAAAAGATAAAAGTCATCTTTATATTTACGAATTTGGCACTACATTCACATTAACAATCATATCAAATCACGTACTATAATAGTTTAATAGTTTACATCATCCTCAATTAGTATAATAGTTTACTGAATTTTCAAACTTTAGCTTGTACAAATTTCTAAGTCAAATGGAAGATAATCAATATATAAAGGCTTTAATCTTTGACAATAAAATGTAATCCAATATTACATATACTTCAAGGATAAAATATTATATTCGTTAATTTTTCATTGAATGTAGCATACCTACATGAAAAAATATACAAAAAGTTAATTACTTGTAGAAATATTTTACAAATAATAGAATAGAAGAAAGCAAATATAATATTCTCACATATTCATTATAAACACAATTATCAATATCTTCTCATTATTCAATATTCATTCTTCCAAACAAATTTGTTGATGAACTTATTTATTTATCTACAAGTAAAAAATATAAAAGCAAGAGAAGAAATATGTCAAAAAATATATAAAAAATATAAAATTTATGAATATAAAATATAAATTATCTTCATATTCACTCATCAACTAATTTTAGGCGTGTATCAAAGTTTTGACTATTTTTATGCTCAAACTATTCCTAATTGAACTAATAGTTTGTTCTTCAACACTAAATCCTGCTTCGAATGCGACGATTAATATACGTAAGAATGACTAAAATATCTCGAGTAATTTTTTTCCAAAATATGATATTTTATTATGTTCAATCTCTACCGTGATTACATATCAAATTTAACATCTCCTTTATTCACAAGAGGAATACTTGATTCAACTTACTCATTTCAAACTCCTAGTGAGGCTTCTAATAAGATGAATAATTAATGAAATTCTAATTCTAATAGAGGGTTTGTTTGACACATCAAACCATAGATTTCACATCAATCTTATTTTAAAATTTTCCCATTCTAATATAGTATTTCTTTATTTAATTTTTTTTTTAAAATAATTTAAAATTTTATACAATTGAGATGAGAGAAACTAAGAAAAATAAAATAAATAACGATTATATAAATGAGATATTAGTTGTTTGTAAGAAAAAATAATATTTATGATGAAAAAAATAATTAATAATAAAATATATATAACATGAAAATAATTTCCTATATTAATCGAATTTTGACCATGTTTGACCGTGACCAGCTTGACCGAAGAATTTTTACCATTGATGGCAGATTTTTTGCTGGAGGTTAATTGGACGGACATAGATAATGCTTTGTTTGTTGTCCAAGTGACTAACACCCACCCCTATTTACAAATGTTGATTAACAACGATAGAGCAGCTAATGCATGGCCAACATGTCATTGTGGGGCCAGCAGCCATTGATTGATGATGGACAAGTGGTGGGCATCGGCGATGGTCGAATCTAGGGTCCAATAGCGTCAAACCTTGGCCATAGTGGAAAAAGGAAAAATAAAATCAATTCCCTATCCTGCCGAAGTGCTGAAGGGTTGTAAGAGTTGTTTGAAAGTGGATAAACACACATTTGGCAGCAATATGAAGTAAATTTTTTATGGCTTTACCTGTATAAATTTAATTAATACTCAATTTGAACCAAAATTCTCTTACACAAAACCTAAATAAATTCAAATGATTTTACTTCTGATCTGATTAAGTACTAGCAAGCTATTAGGAAAGGAAACTATTTACTATTTACTTTCGAGAGCATGAACATCATAACCATAAGTACTCCAACCATTCCCGAGTAGATGAGAGCAACTTTTACCTGCTAAAACAAAATATACCACAGCACACTATCCAAAGTAGCCCTAGTAAAATATATTAGTCAAAATATTTGCAACAAAAAATGTGTGGTGCACATAAAAATGTTCTAATCTAGAGATTCCCTTGCAATGTATCAAACTCAGTCCCAAAGGTGTTGACTACTTCCACAATCCATACTCAAGCCATGCGATCCCATGAATCTTGTCCATTGAATGACAAGGTTAACCATCAAGAACTGCTCTTCTACATGATTTTTCCTGCAGTTGCTTGTCCTTTATGAGTATGGAGATATGTGTTGAGTTTTTGCAACCTAGTGCATGGGTGCAGAATTTTACAGAAGCCTGTTGGATGTTGGACGTATATATATTTATATAATTGTATCATATGCTTTTATTATTAAGGTTTGAGCCTAAATTAAATTGATTTATTAAAGTTAAGGTTAATGGGCCATTAATAATAAAAGATAAGTATAGATAAATATGTGTAGATATCGTAATCTCTAATTTATGATGAGTTAAATTGGAATTATGAAAGATAAGGATAAAAATATTGTTATAAGTATAAATACGGTTATGGCCCGTGAATTCGTACGGAATTTTTCTTTCTGTATCCCATTATCCAAAAATTTGGTTTTGAAGAACCTGTGCAGAATTTGGAAGATCAAAATCTCAAGAAGTCAAGAATCATATTTCTTTTATGGATTTAGGTACGCTTCTGCTATTTAATTATATTTCCTAGATGATTTGATATGAAGAACAATAAAGTTTTGATTTTTAACAAGCGGCATCAGAGCCAACTTCATATTAAATCATTGAGGATTGGTTTTTTATTTGTGTTTAATTTTGGAATAAGTCAATCATCCACTTTGGTATTTTATTAAAAGAAAAAAGTTTTTTTTGGGAGAGCCTCGATCCCAAAACAATACTTGTTTGTATGGAAAAAAATTTATGGTTCGAATTTTAAGTATTTTCTTATTCACGAAAATTAGATGAAGTACTAACTGACATGGTTTACATCCAATCTTTTATGGTTTTCAACTTATTAGGAATACCCCAAATTTTGTACTAGTTATTGGGATTATCCAAATTTTGCATTGTCAATGGTAGAATTTGTATATGGGATATTTATTCCTAAATCAAGGTCCTCTTTTGATAAAATATCAAATGAGAAAAATAAAGTTATAGAAGATTATAATTTCAGAAATTTTCAAATAAAGATATTTTTATAACCTGTTTAAGTTTTATTTTATTTATTTTTTGGATTATTAAATTTAAATTATGGTTCAGTTATAATTAATATTTTAGAATTTATTTAGTATTACAATATGCTGCCAAAGTAGCCTCTTTTGTAGAAATTAATTTATTTAAAAATATTAAAACGGTTGTGGGCATATGATTCATGTAAATATTAATCGGCCCAAAAGAAGATTAATATTGTAAAAGAATTATATATATTCACTTGTAGTAATAAATATGGGATAATTATCAAGCTTTCATGTGAATAATAAATCGGCCCAGAGTAAGGTTTATTATTTGACAGAATTTATTATTCATATTTAATTACTGCACAAAGAGTACCACTTACAAATTAATATTTAACCATTTATTATGTTGTGCTAGGTATCTGTTGATGGGATTAACCATTATTTGAATTATTAATCTTATTATGTGCATGTTATTTTGTTCTATTTTCAGTTAATCAATCTGCTTATATGATTTCTACCAACATTAATTCAGTTCCAATGCTTAAAGATAATTTTAAGGTTTGGAAAGAAAGCGTAATGATTATTCTCGGCTGTATGGATTTGACCTTGCATTAAGGACTGAACAACCTGCTTCTCTTACAGACAAAAGTTCTATTGAGGAAAAATGGGACATTGAGAAATGGGAACGTTCAAATCGTATGAGTCTTATGATCATGAAGCGTGGAATTCCAGAGACCTTTAGGGGTGATGTGTCTGATAAGGTTACTACAGCAACTAAGTTTCTTAAAGAAATTGAAAAGCGTTTTGTAAAAAACGATAAGGCTGAAACAAGTACACTTTTGTCGAACTTGATTTCAATGAAGTTTAAAGACAAAATAAGCATAAGGGAGTACATCTTAGAGATGTCAAATATTACTTCAAACTAAAAGCACTAAGGTTAGAGCTATCTAAAGATTTGTGCGTGTATTTAGTTTTAATTTCTCTTCCTGCACAATTCAGTCAATTCAAGGTCAGTTACAACTGCCAAGGCACAAACGGCCTCTTAATGAGCTCATTTCTTATTGTGTGCAAGAAGAAGAAAGGTTGTAGCAAGAACAGGATGAAAGTGCTCACTTGGTTAGTACCTATCAGGATGAAAGTGCTCACTTGGTTAGTACCAAAAGAAAGAGGGCTGAGGAAGCTGATAATGGGTCTCACAAGCAACAGCAAAAGAAATAAAATCAGGCTTCTTGCTGTTTCTTTTGTGGTAAACCTAGACAAATGAAAAAGGAATGCACTAAGTATCACGCCTGGCATGTAAAGAAAGGTCCATTTGTAAAACCCGTGACTCGAGTCAGGGTTTTATTACAGCGAACAAGTCGGTTCAACCATCGGTTCGAGTCGAGTCAGTTCATAGACCGCACGCTCATTCGAGACCGGCGTGAGTTATGAGCGATGAGAGTCACGTATAGTTGAATATATGATGATAACGTTGAAAAGATGATGTGAGATGAGTTATCAGAGTATATGAAAGTATGAAGTAATTTTTCATTTTATTAATTTGATCCTAGTAATAGTATTAGACCGATTAACGCATTAGGACGCGTTATTTAGTAGTTATGGTGGGTTATTAGCTATAGATCATATCATTTGGATGTTGTGATGGTTGTTTTTATTTTACGGAATTTTCCCTATTTTTTCTATTTTTTTTAGATTTATTACGAGCTAGCTCGCCTTTTGGTGTTTTTCTCCCCAACCCGACACCTTTTCACCCAAACCCGACACTGCCACCTTGGGTCGCCGCTGCTGCCGTCACTGACACCGCACCGGCCGCCGATCGCCCGCGACCCAGCTCGCCTTGCCGTGCCGTGCTACTCCGACTAGCCCCAGCAACCGAATTGCCGCCTCGACGCCGGATTCATCTCGCGACGCCGCCACCGTCCTTGACAGGATTGGCCGCCGTTTGGGCCGTGCCGCCGCCGCTGAGTCGTCGACGACCACCCTCACCACCTCCTCGACGTTTCCCCCTACCCCGCACTGCCACCGAGGCCAGCTGTGGGCCAATTGGAGCGACCCACTGCACGGCCAGATTCGGCGCCGCCGCCGACGGCCATCAACGTCGCGATTGGCTGTGTTGTCACCACCATTGGGTGGGCTCGTCGAGACGAAGCCGATCCTTACCCCCGATTGCCCTTCCGTGACAGTCACCGAAAAAATTACCGAGACCCGCTCGAAAACCGCCGAACTTGCCGGAAGATCGCAATTGCCTGGTTTTCCGCCGAGTATATCTAATTGAACCTAATCGAACGTCGGATGTTGTTGAGCACCGAATTCGAGCTCCGACATGCGCAACGAATCCCTAGCCGTCGATTATTGGATGATTGCTGTGCTATATGATTATTAACTTAATCTGCTAGGATGGTATGATTGGATGATTGCTGTGCTATATATTTTTTATGTTAATAAAAATATAGATGTATGTGATTGTGTGATATTAAAATAAATGCTAGGTGATTAATTAGGTCAACTAAATAGGTATTGTGATTTAATATAAGGTAGAGTAGGAAAACTATATGGATTATTATTGATGTGTGTTGATTGGTATGTGGTTGATGTGTGTGATTGATGTGTGATTGATGTGTGTATGCTATAGGATGTGTGAATACATCATGAACGGGCGTTAGTATTTAGTTATGATGTGTAGGTATGGAGTAGGAGCTTGCCGCCTAGGTGCGCAACCACGCTTGGAGCTTCTACCAGGTCTGTTAGGACTCGTCTCTGTTTTACTCTCTATTTCATCGTAGGTTTGATTTCTTACTTGCAGGACGTGTCGAGTGGCGTTTAATTGAATCTAACTCTACACGGCCCATTTAGCCGATCGCATTTCCGGATTAATAACCCTCGAGGATGAGATCCCTCGAGTATGTTTTCGAAAACAAGATCCACATCAAGTTGCCTCCGGGCCTATTTTATGAATCCCTACCCAGGCCTACATGTATATATAGTTTTTGCGTTGTTTTTCTTTGCCCATGCAGGTTGGGGTGAGAGAAGGCAATTTAGCGACAGCCCATGCAAATTGATTAGGCAGACAGCCTCATGTGGTATGGAAGTAGGTAAATTTAGCAGACAACCACATGTGGTATGGAAGTAGTTGAACCTAGAGACAGCCACTTTTAGAGTGGTATGGATGATGGCCTTTGACAATGAAATGAGAATGTGAAATGAGAATGTGAAATGAGAAATATAAGATGAGAAAGGTAAGAAAGGTAAACCTAGAGACAACCACTTTAGAGTGGTATGGAAGAGCCTCCCATTGACGGTATGAAATGAGAAAGATGAGTTTCACGTGATGTTTTTATTTCAACATGAGGGTTAGCTCTCCTGTGCCAGTTTGGTATTAGTTATTTCCAGACTAGTGACAACCGTTGCTGACGTTTTTTTACTATATATAGGTGAGGAGCGTGATGAATAAGAGCTGTCAGAACTGTGGAGGAGCAGCACAGAATCGCGCACACATGTACTTGCCTTGCATGACGTCTAATGATAGTGGGTTAATAGCGTATGATTGGAAAGTTTATTACATTATGTTTTGATGAACTACGAATGAAATGAATAGAAAAATGTGAATGAACAAGGAGACTTGGAGCTGAGACTCGGCTCAAGCGAAAATGAAAATGAAGATGATTGCATTTGGTTTTGATTGTCGTATTTTATATCATTCTGATTGAATATATAAATATTCTTATTGTGGACAGATTGGCCCTTATTGCACTCTTAGGGGAAACTCTGTCCGGTTTTTCGTAGAAATAAATATTTTTCTCGGTATTTCTCATTTATCGCTTTTGTTTTGTTTTGTTTACATATCATGGCATGCATGTAGGACCACATTAGAACCCAAACATATAATCAATGCCTTGCATATTGCATCTCCGTCTTAAGACACCGAGGGTAGATCCTGGTCGGCTTAACCGAATCTAATAGGTTAGCGATAGGTTCGGTCGCCGATGACACTTCCGGGTCGGTTCGCGGGTGAACCGAAGCGGGGTGTTACAGAATGGTATCAGAGCCAACTCTTAGGTAATTAAGATGGTAGATGCATTACCGGTTACATGTGTGCCGAAGCTGCTCCGAGCTATACCGACAGGTATTTTTCTGTCTTAATGTTTTTGGTTTGCAGATTTTGTTACTAAACCTTAGTGTGAAAAGGTGGTCAGCTCGAGTAAGGAATACCAGGAGGATGGTGACACAGACTCGTCCGACGCGGATTAGGAACCCATCACCTCCATTGCCCAGACAGGAGAGTCCCAACCACGGTGACAGTGATACAGTCTGTAGTCAACCTAGGACTACCATACCACCAGCAGAGGCCAGTGTGCCAGTTTCAGCTAGCCGACGCAGTGAGAGCCATCATCGAGATAGTCGCCGCAACCGAGATAGTGGTCGTGACAGTTACCGCACGAGGAGTAGTCGACAGGAGGAAGATGCAGCATTTGCTAGGTTGGCTGAAGTCCAAATACAAATGCAGCAGGGCAACCAGGAATTTAGGAGGCATATGCAGCAAAGCCATGAGGCATTTAGGAGGCAAACGCAGCAAGAACAGGAGGAATTTAGGAGAGAGCTCAGGAAAATAGCTCTTTCAATAGCTAGAGTCGAGAAGAGGCCAGCTACAGAGGAAGAGACACAGGGAGAGCCAGGAGTTCCTATAGGTCCTCCACCGCCACAACAGAGGGCTACTCCAACGACAGCTCCTTCGGTTACCCCAGTTCAAGTGAGAATGGGACCAGATGTGAGTGGACCTGCAAAAGTAGGTAGCGGACAGACAGCAGGTGGAAGCGGGACTGCAGGATTTGACAAAGTACATGTAGGTATTGGATCGCAGATTCCACAGCACGAACGAGGTGAAGGATCGAATAGGTTAGTGGATATGAGTAATTTGCAATTGTGGCAGTACGAGAGGTTTGTGAAGAATGGTGGATGACCCTTCTTTGGTAATTCGGATACAGAGGAGGCATTCCTGTAGATATCGTCAGCCATAGGAGTGTTTGACACTATGGCATGCCCCATGGAGCACCGAGTACGCATCGTCACAGGTGCATTCCAGGACGAAGCCAGGATATGGTGGAGTTCGGTACAGAATTCGACATTTGCTCATCGACAACCTCAGGACATCACTTGGGAGGAGTTTAGAGTGGAATTTGATGGAAAGTACTTTTCGTCGAATGTCAGGAAGAGGAAGGAGTGGGAATTCCAGACCTTGAGGCAGGGTCCCATGACAGTGTTGCAATACAAGTCGAGGTTCAGAGCTTTGGAGAGATTTGTAACAGATTTAGTCCCTACAGAGGAAAGAAGGGTAGAACGATTTTACGAAGGCCTTCATCACGAAATTAGGATGGGCTATTTGGACAGGAAATTTGCCACCCTTGGTGATCTGGTTAGAGCTGCGAGTGAGGCAGAGCGAGTTATTGCTATGCGACCACGCCGGGAGATCAATCAGGGGCAACAATATCCAAGGCCGTATCAGCCAGAGCAGGAAGCACAACTGAGACATCAAACGTACACACCAGTTGCTATGAGGGCTATGGATGGCCAAGTTCAAGGCTGCAGAGCACTCTTCTGTCTGACTTGCCGACGTCATCATGGGGGTGAATGCAGAGTAGGCACAGATGTTTGTTACAGTTGCGGTCAGCTAGGATATCGAGCTGCATATTGCAGAATAGGTAGTAGAGTATGCTATAGTTGCGGTCAACCAGGGCATAGAGCTACGACTTGTCCAACTGGTGAGACCCAACAGTTGATGCTCCCAACACCTCCCCAGAGGCTTGCACTCCCAGCTTCCTAGCAGCAACCACAACAGAGAGACCAACAGTGCCAGGGTCAAGGAGAGGGAGTCAGAAATCATCAACCACTAAGACAACAACAAAGGGGTCTGAATCAGAGAGGGACAATAGCTGTCATGACAAGACAAGAACAGCAGGTCTTGAATTAGAGAGGAACCCAAACAACACCACCAACAGGACCGTTTACCTCGGTACGACCATGGGCGGTGGGTATGGATACAGCCACAATTGCTGAAGCACTAGCGGATACTGCAAATGTGACAGGTATGCACGCATCTCACTTCAGCTTTCAGATTTAGTAGACAGATATCAAAGTGAAGCCTCCTTAATCTAAAATTTCGGGGACGAAATTTTTATAAGGACGGAAGGTTGTAAAACCCGTGACTCGAGTCAGGGTTTTATTATAGTGAACCAGTCGGTTCAACCATCGGTTCGAGTCGAGTCAGTTCATAGACCGCACGTTGAGTCGAGACCGGCGTGAGTTATGAGCGATGAGA
>JAVDBV010059833.1:0-17567 GCA_032619315.1 Piper longum
TCACGGACCAAAAGGTCGTGGGTTGGGGCTAGTAACGGGCCAAGTGTAGGGACGTTGGCTAGGTTGCCGGTCATGGACCAAAAGGTCATGAGTTGGGGCTAGTAACTGGCCAAGTGTAGGAATTTCGGGGACTAAATTTCCTAAGGTGGGTGGATTGTGAGATCTCTCAATTTAGTCCCACATCTAATACCTATCAAGCTAAGATCTTATTTATTAGTGGGAATATACTATAGATCTTTAATTTGGGTTAACCCTTTTAAAAAAATGACTTAGGCCCATTACATTGCACTTTGGGTCGGGTCGTTACAATGCCACTAACTACGTTGTGTGATATAAATCAAATCACGTGAGGCAAGCCGAAGAGAGTCCTAACAAACCTGAGATGAGCACCTCATCCTGCCACTACAAGCTACCTAGAGATGGGGAAAGCTACATGACCATGTATGATGAATGTGTGGAATGCAAGAATAGTCCTAGATGTAGTAAGGATGCATGACATGCAATATGAAACTAAATAATACACAACTAATCATATGTAATAAATGTGTTCATAAGTGAATTTTGATATCGTAAGACAAGCTGAATAGGTTAATAAACCAAGTGTTGAAATCATAAATATAATGTTGGTATATTAGGAATATCATATAGGCTTAAACCCATGAATTGAGATGTCAAAAGATGTCAGTGTGCACGAGGATCTGGACACCTAAACATAAAATATCCCAAAATTCTACACAGTGGCACACTAATAGAATTATAATTAAAATAATATGATTTTACTCATAAATTAGTTGGTTAAAAGATGATGAATTGGACGAATTTGTTTGCCTCCAGCAGTGCGAATTGAGATGTCATCACCCAACCCAACTATGCATATAATAGTTTTTAATATTTAATTCATTAGCATTTATATTTAATTAAGATCACACAGCGAGTTCATTTTATAATCAAACACGCACAAAAATTATGATTATGATGTTTATTTAATTAATTAATATTTGGTGCGCAATCCAAGACAATTCAAACCCAACCCAAATTTATAAAGCTCAGTTTTTTTTCCTGTTAGAACCTTGATTTGGTGATTTCGGTTGCATTTTACCGCACATTACCAATAAACACAAAAAGCATAGCCCAAATATCAATAAAGGTACAAACTTTATATAAGAACAAATCTTTACAATGATCTAGCATGCAAAACATATTGAATAACATATCAAAATGATTAAAATAATACAAACAATAGGATTTAACAAGAATCAATGTGCAACAATTCAAATCATGCAAAACAACTAAAGAAAAGGGAAGAAGAGTGTACCCGGATGAAAAGGAAGAGAAGCGGGAAGAAAGGGGTGGAAAAGGAGGAGAAAGAGAAGGGCAAATTGAGTAAAAGAGAGGGGAAAGAGTGGTGAAGAGGGGAAAGGTAGCGACCAACCCTACCTAATGCAAGCGCAAAGGCACTTCCCATAGTGGGATGTACACACACCTCATGTGATGGCGCAAAGATGCATGAAGGGCACCCTTGCGTTCAGCACTTAGCCACGACAAGGACAAAATAAGGAACAGATGGAAAAGGGAAAGAAGGGAAGCAATGAAAGGAAGAGAAAAGAAGGAAAAAGGGGCAGGATGACTTCTAAACACGACTAGGGCTAGAGGGCACATCAAGGATGCATGCAACATGACTCTAACACGACATGTGACCTTCGACTAACTAAAACACCCAAAACCACCACAAGTCCACGACTTGGCAATTAGGACTTACCAAATAATTCTCAACTGTGGATAAACCAAATTCCCAAGTCCACAACAACACACAAGGATCCACTAAGTGCCATTCTGATTGAATTGGACTAGCTTCATGCTAACCTAGTAGGACCAAAAGCCAAATAGGTAGTAAGAACACAAGATCGATGGGCAATGTTTTACAATCACCTCCCTTAAGAAAATTCTGTCCCCGGAATTTACCTTAAGGAAAAACAACCACCCAAATCAGAAATCAGTAACAACAACAATAATTGCCACGAGCCAAAAGCAAGGTAAGAGAGAAGAGTAGAGGCTACCACAAGCAACAACTAGAGTGAACAAGCCAGGGATACGCTACCTCATGTTGTTCTCAGGCTCCAAAGTTGCCTACCTCAACACCATGCCTCAACCACAATACCTTGACGAGGGCTCCTTCTGATGAATGGTTTTCCAACAGCGAACTAAAATCTACATAGCGTCATCCTCATATGATAGGTTGACATGGACTTACAACTCCTTTTATGAGATCTAATGAGACTGATCGGGCACATACTTCCTCAAGAGAGAAACATATAACACGGGTGCACTACTGATAGGCTGAGACCAAAATTGAAAGATGTCAAATTGGACAAATTCGTTTGGTTCTAGCAGAGGGAATTGAGATGTCCTCATCACCTAACCCAACATGCATATAATAGTTTTTATTAATTACTTCATTATCATTTATTAAATTAATTTTATTGTGAATTTAATTAAGATCACACGGTGAATTCGTTTTATAATCAAACACGCATGAAAGTTATGATTATGATGTTATTCAATTAATTACTATTTGGGACGCACACGTACCTCATGCAATGGTGTAAAGGTTCCTGGAGGGCGCCCTTGAGTTTGGCACTTAGCCACGACAAGATCAAAATAGAGAAAATAAGGAAATGGGAAGAAAGGGAAGCAATAAAAGGAAGTGAAAAGAAGGAAAAAGGGGCAGTACAACTTCTAAACAGGACTAGGGCTGGAGGGGTACATCAAGGATGCATGCAACGTGACTCTAACACGACATGTGGCCTTAGATTAACTAAAACACCTAGAACCACAACAAGTCCACGACTGACCAGATAATTCTCAGCAGTGGATATGCCCAATTCCGAAGTCCACAATAATACACAAGGATCCACTTAGTCCCAACCTGATCGAATTGGATTGGCTGCACATTAACCTAGTAGGACCAAAAGCCAAATCGGTCGTAAGAACACAGGACCGATGGGTTGGGTTTTTACAACCACCCCCCTAAAGAAAATTCTATCCCTGAAATTTACCTTGAGGAGAAACAACCACCCAAATCATAAATCAGTAGCAACAATAACAACTGCCACAAGCCAAAAGCAAGGCAAGAGAGAAGAACAGATGCTACCTCAAGCAATAGCCACAGCGAACAAGCCAGGGATACACTACCTCATGTTGTTCTCAGGCTCCCAAGTCGCCTACCACAACACCATGCCTAGACCATAAAACCTTGACAAAGGGCACCTCCTTCTGATAAATGGTTTTCCAACATCGATCCAAAATCTACACATCCTCATCCTCATACGACGATAGGTTGAGATGGACTTCCATCTCCTTGTATGAGATCTAATGAAACTGATCAGGTACATACCTCCTCAAGAGAGAAACATATAACACCGGTGCATTGCTGACAGACTGAGATCTAGAATTAAAAGATGTTGAATCAGACGGATTCGGTTGGCTCCAATAGAGCGAATTAAGATGTCATCATCACCCAACCCAACAATGCATATAATAGTTTTTATTAATTAATTCATTATCATTTATTAGATTAATTTTATTGTGAATTTAACTAAGATCACCCGGTGAATTCGTTTCATAATCAAACACACATGAAAAGTATGATTATGATATTTAATTAATTAATTAGTATTTCATGTGTGATTTGAGGCGACTTAAACCTGACCCAAATTTATAAAGTTCAATTTTTTTTCTTATTAGAACCTTGGTAAGGTAATTTCAGTAGCATTTTACCACGCATGATCAATAAAAACATGAGACATAGCCCAAATATAAATAAAGGTGCAAACTTTATATAAGAACAACTTTGTACAATGATCTAGTATGAAAAACCTATTGAATAACATATCAAAATTATTAAAATGATACGAACAATATGATCTAACCAGAATCTATGTGCAACTATGCAAATAATGCAAAACAACCGAAGAAAAGGGAAGAAGAGTGTACCTGGATGAAGAGGAAGCGAAGGGGGAAGAAAGGGGTGGATAAGAAGGAGAAAGAGAACGGAAAATGGGGTAAAAGAGAGGGGAAAGAGGGGTGAAGAGGGGAAGGGTGATGACCATACCTAATGCAAGTACAAAGGCAATTCCTATACTGGGATGCACGGACACCTTGTGTGATGGCATAAAGATGCCTCAAGGGCGCCCTTGCGTTTGGCACTTAACCATGGCAAGGACAAAATATAGAAAGGAAGTAAATGGGATGGAAGTGAAGCAATGAAAGGAAGTGAAAAGAAGGAAAAAAGGGCAGGACGACTTCTAAACACAACTTGGGCTAGAGGGTATATCAATGATGCATGCAATGTGACTCTAACATGAGATGTGGCCTTAGACTAACTAAAACACTCAGAACCACAACAACTCCACGACTTGGCAATTGCGACCGAATGGATAATTCTCAACGGTGGATTCGCCCAATTCCCAAGTCCACAACAACACACAAGGATCCACTTAGTGCCAACTTGATTGAATTGGACTAGTTGCACGCTAACCTAGTAGGACCAAAAGCCAAATTGGTCGTAAGAATACAGGACCAATGGGCCGGGTTTTACAACCACCCCTTTAAGAAAATTCTATCCCCGGAATTTACCTTAAGGAGAAACAACCACCGAAATCACAAATCAGTAGCAACAACAACAAGTGCCACAAGTTAGATGCAAGGCAAGAGAGAAGAACAAAGTTTACCTCAAGCAATAGCCAGAGCGAACAAGCCAGGGATACACTCCCAAGATGCCTACCTCAACACCACGCCTAGACTACAAAACCTTCATGAGGGGCACCTCCTTTTGATGAAGGGTTTTCCAACAATGATCCAAAATCTACACGACCTCATCGTCATACAACAAGTTGAGGCGGACTTCCAACTTCCAACTTCTCGTATAAGATATAATGAGACTGATCGGGCACATACCTCCTAAGGAGAGAAAAATATACCTTGGGTGCACTGCTGACAAACTGGGAGGTAGGGCAAGTTTGTAGGCCACCTCTCCTACTCGCTCAAGCACCTCAAATGCCCCAACATATTTCGAGCTCAGCTTGCTCTCTTCCTATGGTCGGGGATACTTTTAGCTGAACAGGATCTCTGAGAGAAGCTAACCTCACTGTGCCTCTTATCTGCATACGAGTGTTGGTTGTTCTATGCTGCCCTCAACTACTGGCGGATGGTCTCAATAACTCTCTGTGAAAAATGTAACATCTCTGGACCAACTACTGACGACTATCAACCGTCAAGAGAACACGTGGAGCATTTGCACGATCTACCATACAACACCTCAAATGGAGCCTTATCGGATGGAAGAACTCATCCCATGAACAACCAAAGTCTAGTATAGATGATCTAAGCAAGTCTTCAAGGATCTAAATCGTCCACTCTAAGTGATTATCTATTTGAAGGTGGTGCACTGCACTGAATCTAGTCTCTTTTCCCAGCTTTCTCTACAACGATGTCTAGAATACAAATGTGAACTTTAGATCTCAGTTGAACATAATCTTTCCAGACACTCCATGTAACCTAATAATCTGTTCTCTATGGAAACCGACTAAGGTAATCAAAGGACAAGCCTTCCTGAACAGAATGAAGTGGGCTAATTTTATCGATCGATCTAAATCACCCACACCATATCAAGCTAATGATGTGTAAGTGGTAGGCCCATGACAAAATCACAAATGATACAACTCACACTTCTATTGAGGAAGAGGCAATGGTTGAAGCATTACTCCAAGTTCCATGTGCTTGGCCTTGACCTACTAACAAACAACACATCTTGACACCACGTCAAGCACTTTTTTTTAGCCCAGGTCGCCAGTATGATATGCAAATATCATGGTACATCTTCATGGATCTAGGGTATCGTGAATCTCAAATAGTGCCTACTCAAGAATTTGCTATCGAATACCTAAGAGTAGTGGCAACTCTGGCACGTACAATCAGCCTCTCATCTGCACCAACCAATCGAAATCTCTAGTCAAACTTGGGTGTGCTCTTTGTGCCACCCAACTGTCTAACTGCTGATCCTTATCATGTATCTACCTGATCCGATCAAACACTGTCAGGCTGACCAAACCTTGTCATCATGCCTCCAACTCTCTATCAGACACATCTGCCCTTTGATCATCATAAGGAATTTCCATCACTTCGAATATGGCTCCACACGACACTGGCCTCTGACTCAAGTCATCTGCCACTACATTTTCCTTACCTTGGTGGTAGGTAATCTCTATGTCATAGTCAGCCAGGAACTCAAGTCATCAACTCTGTCTCCTATTGAGCTCCTTCTGTATGAAGATATACCTCAAAGTCTTGTGATCAATGTGTAGTTGGAAGGATACTCCATTCAAGTATTGGTGACAAATCCGAAGAGCAAAGACCACCATTGCCAACTCCAAATTATGTGTCTGATAATTCTGCTCTTGAATATTCAACTACCGGGACACATTCGCTATCACTCTACCCCTCTCCATCAACAAAGGGCCAAGTTTGCAATTTTTTTCCACTCTTCATTGAGTTTCTAAAATGTTGTGACAGAAAAGTCAACAACAGCTGCATGATTTTTCCTTCCAGGTAATGGTTGGGTTAGAGCTATTGATCTTGTTGAGATTGGTAGCCCTGGTTTCACTATCTATACTATTTTCTCCTCATGAATTCTGGCCATGTGGCAGAGCTTGGTAACTAGGGAAGCAAACCACAAACCCTTGGATGACTTGAATACTTCATGCATGTGATCATAGATAAGATTGTTCAGGTTAATCTTCTTCTTCTATACAATAGCTATTGATATATCATAAATAGAGCTATTATTTCATTACCATCATGCACAATCTTCATGTCCTCTCATCGTTTTCCCTATCAATTTTGTTAAAAATAGGAATTTCTCAAAAATATGTAAAAATAAAAATATTTGCAATTTGGGATTTAAATTTTGAATTAATATTGTCATTTGTATGGAACGGTGAAAATAAATGAAGTTGGTAAATCTTAGTAATACACACGCCACTATAGAGGAAGAAAACTCACATGTGGATAAAAGAAACACCCCCACCAAATCATGCACTTTTTGACATCTACACTAAATCCTACTCTTTCTATTTTTTGTAGTAATTATGATGTTTTCTGTAAAAGTAGGAACTACCCTAACACACATGAAAGTGGGAGTCAATTCTACACACACTAATCCTAGGATAAACCACTTGTCACCATGAAGTCATCATGGCCCTCTGGAACACTCAGGATGGGTGTTGAATTGAGTCGGTCCTTCAATGTCTCAAAGCTAAGCTTGCAGGCATCAGCCTACATGAAGCATTCTTCCTTTCTCGTCAACCATGTGAGAGGTGTTGCTACCGATGAAAAGCCCTATATGAACTGTCAGTATTAACCTGTAAGACCCAAGAAACGCTAAATCTCTAATGTTGACCTCCCTCCCATCTAAGAACTGCCTCAACCTTGGTTGGATCCACTTATATGTCTACAGACGACACCATGTGTCCAAGGAATACTACCTCAGACAACCAAAACTCGCACTTAGATAGCTTGGTGTACAGTTGATGCTCTCATAGAGTTTGCAAAGCCATCTGCAGGTGTGTCCCATGGTCCTCCTGAGACCTCAAGTAGATAAGAGTGTTGTCCATGAAAACAATGACAAATTGATCTAGATAAGACCTGAATATTTGGTTCATGAGATCCATGAATGTTGTTAGGACAATTGTCAAACCAAAGGGCGTGCCAAGGAACTAATAATGACCGTATCTTGTTACAACGATTGTCTTACGTACATCCTCCTCCCTGATCATGAGCTGACGATAACCTAACTAAAGATCAATCTTCTAAAACACGAAGGCTCCCTTGAACTGGTTAAACAGATCATCAATACTGGTCAAGGGGTATCTATTCCTCACAATCACTTGGTTGAGCAATCTATAATCAATGCACAAGCATAGATTGCCTTCCTTCTTTTAGACAAAGAGAACAGGAGCACCCCAAAGTGTGTTGCTCGGCTTCATGAAACCCTGATCAACAATTCTTGCAACTGTTCCTCGAGCTGAGCTCAAGTAAGGTGTTGTGGACATCATTGTCATATTTGGAACCAAGTCAATGACATACTCCACCTCCTCAGCTGGTGGCAAATCTGGCACCTAATTCAAAGACACATCAATAAATCACAAACAATTAGAATCTCTGCCAATTGTGGCCTCCTCTGCTCTGTCGTAGTAATCACACTGGCATGGAACACCTCACAGCTTCTGCTCATTTGCCTCTGATCCCTCTGATAGGAGATGAACATGAAATAATTGTCTCGGACTCGACCCTCGAATGCGATCTTGACCTTCCGTCTACAGCAAAGGTGAAGCTTCTTCTTCTTGCAATCAATCCCTTGACATCTAGTCCATTCCAAAGATTGCATCAAACTCATGTATCGCTATCACTGCAAAATTATTAAATAAGATGTATCGTTGTATGGCCACAATTACACCTCTCAAGCACTCTCTAGTGGTGAGGACTGCTTTGGCAGAAATAGTCACGACCAATATATTGCCTAAGTCCTGTAGTCCTACTTCATCCTAGAGATTAGTTGTCGAACAAGCTTTTACTTTTGGTGGATGACTTGGACACGGTCATAGATAAACCAATTCCATATCCCCAATGGTAAGTTCAACTAGTATTTAAGTCTAATGTGTAGAATTAGATACTTATTTACATAATCAAGGGATATAAGTGGAGTCTAGCATTATTAGTTGTCCAACGGTCGAATTATGCTTTAGGGTAAGAGTTGGTCATTGGATGTGGACGGGTTTATCCACTTAGGTGTCTATGTAGGAGGTCTTACGGTAGATTAGTCTGTAGAGATTAATTAGAGGAGGTTCATATGCAAATAGAAGACCCAGATGTATATAAGGAGGACATAGGGGGACAAAATTTCATTATTTGTAACTCCAAGCCCTAGTTTCCCTCTCTCTCTCTCTCTCTAGTCGTCGTCTTCCTCTCTTTCACACCCTATCTCTACCTTCTCTCTCTAGTTACCCTCTCTCTACCGTTGGGAATGCTTGGTACATTGTTTGGTATGAAGTTCTAGGCGTTTTCACAAAAGAAGGGGTTAGTAATCTTAACTAAAATATGTAATTAGTCTAGATTTATGCATCATCTTCATGTTTAATGTTTTGTTAGATGTTCTATGATATCTACATGCTTGTTATCATGTTCTATGCTTGTGTAACTACTAAAACAATGTTTGAGGTATTAATTCATGTTTATAATCTCCATAAATAACTTTTACATGTAATTCTAATGGATTAACAAAGTTCAAGAATCAAGTTGTGGAAAAAGAACAAGTTTTGAACACGTTTACCATTGTTTTGATTAATTTCTCTAAATTAAAAATCATGGAAAAGTAGGTTAGTTAATGTTAACCTACTACCACCCTTATTTTAATATTTAGAAAGCATTAAAAATTTATAATTGTTTGATAAAAGTCAGATCTAAAACAAAAAATATAACAAAATTTGGATTAGAAATCCTAGCGCCAGCGCCGTGGCATTCGTAAGCCGAGCTTTCGACAGTGCAACATTGAGCCAAAGAAAAACACTAGTTCACAACATATCACCGTGACATGACACTCCAAACCCTGGAATTTAGTGCCATGACACTTATATGTAAATTTCTTAAATGAGGCATAGCACTGCAGCAGTTAGGAGCCTGAGTTTCATCATCATGGCAATTGTGCCCTAAACCTAATATTTGGTTATTATTCTTGTTTTTGCTCGATGTATGCTATGTATATGATTACATAATCATATTATGATGATTGAATGATGTTGTTAACATATTATTAATGCTGATAATGTGTTGTATGCAATCATAAACATCGTGCATGTCATTTCATATTATGTAGACATGGATAGACTAGTTTAAATAGTACTACATGTTAATTATCATCTAGAGTATTTGCTGTACGGGTAGTTGAGATTCGAAGCTCACCAACAAGCTGATCAAGTCTGTGTTTAGTCTTTATTTGGGGAGTTTTATGATTATCTATTTTACGTGATTAACCGGATCTTTATCCTTTTGTGCTATGTCAAATCAACATGTTGTATGTTTTATATAAGTTAAGTACCTAGGCACTAGTTTTCAGTTTTTACTTTACCTACCAAGGTATGCTAGTTTAATTGGTTCGACAAATGTGTTACACTGGAGGGTATGGCGTATCTCCCTTAATCAAGGATCATTACCCCAATACTACAGGCCACTATCTTGACAACACATGTGATCACTTGAGGTCCACCATATGGGTTTTGTGGATCGCTACCGCTCTTCCCCAGGTGTTAGATGTGAAGCTCAACAACACGCATAGGTGCAAAGTTATCTATAATAGACTATGTGTCTAGACGTTCATGTACCTATGTACGCCAGTGGTCTATAGCTAGTACTATATAGTTTTTTTTACATGTTGTATTTTAAGCTAGTAAGGCAAGACCCTAAAGATCAAAAGACCAATAGCTAGTTCAGTTTTACATAGTGACGTCGACCAAGTTTTACATTGCTATTAAGCAAGTTTTCGCATAATTTTTATAAGCCTCAAAAAGCCAATCTCTAGAGATCATTAAAGCGAAGTTTTACATAAATTATTATACATGTCATGTTATTGCTTAATGTTTAACTATTATTCTTGATTCATGATTAGCCAAGTTTTATCGTGTTTAGTTGATTGAGATTAGCCTTATTTTCCTATTTATTGTTTACTACATATGTAAGCATTAGACTCAATACCTTTTGAGATATTGAGTGGACATGTTTGTATGTATGCCGGAATTGAAGCATATGAGCGGTGGGATAGAGACTCTCAACATTAGTACTAGTTTTATTTTATTGCATTAGTATTTATTAGTGGACCTTTTCTGAGACGATTATTATATTAGTAGTATATTTTATTAACATACAGACTTATATATTAGTGATATTGCTGGAATGTTACCGATTGGCTTTAGTATTATTATTTCTCTTGCTAGTATTCTAATATATGTTAAAATTCTTGAATTATATATTAAAGATGTTATGCATGTGCACTAGGATGATGATGCATGCAATGACCTTAATGAGGTTTATGCATGTTAGAATGCTGGTCGTTACAACTGTCGGGCCCTACATAGCCTCATCAATGTTCGCAGCATACACTTTGCCCTACTGCTCAGCTCTATCACTCTAACCACGTGCTACTGGTTCTGCATCTGTGCTCTGACCAGCTGCTACAACAACATCTTCTATCTCTGCTGGCCTCGCTGATACTGACCTCCCTAAAGACGTTGTCCTTGCCCCTACTAGTGAGGTGGAAGCAGGGCAAGAAAGCACGTTCCTCTGGAGCCAGTAATATCCTCTAAGCTTGTTGTGGGGTCCCTGCTAGAACTACTCTTACTAAGGCCTCTGTTGATACAGGTGATGGGTCTGGCCTGATATTGCTGCTCTGCTAGAGGCTCGGAGTCAACAATCAACTGCTCACTGGCCCAGCTCGCCACAAGCAATACATGCATTGATACCTCTCCTGCACCGGCCTAGGTGCCTCTTTTGGCAGGTGGAGCACACTCTTGTTGCTTTATCAATGCATCGCACAAGTCCACGCATTAAACAAGCAATAGAATGATGAGAAGAGATTGTTCCTTGAGAATTTGATGTTCTATTATTATTGCAAATAGCTAAATTGTGAAACCTAATACACAAGCCTCATCCACAAGCCTATAAGATTGAGAGCTAATACTACCTCCACCACATGATCAAGATACACATGAACCTAACCAACGACATGGCCAATGATCTGTAACCACATTTGCAAAGAAAATAAAATAGGATTAGGAACCATTCATGTGCTTTATAACAACAAAAAATCCATAGAAGTATTACAAATTAAATTACTATACTAATTTTTAGATTCATATTCAGCTTTTGAATTTGACGATAACGTCTCCTCATGTTAATTTGAGCATGGGGAATATAAATCTTTGATATCTACTTCGTCAATTATCCGAGGATCAGCTAGTGAATGCACTGATAATTCATCAGGGCTAATAACAGGCCAAGAACCACTCGTTCGTGGATGATCATCTTGATACAGTTGTCTGCTTCTTCATTTTCTTATAAGTTTGTCTCTAACATTTGCATTGCAAATTCTCTCCTAGGCCTTATTTTACAAGCTGCATATCATTGATGTCTATCTCGATGCTTAGATGGGTAAGTCATATAATACACTTGTTAGGCTTGAGAGGTTATTATGAATACATAGGATGAGGTTAATTTAGATCTATGTTTACTTCTACTAAACCATGGGGATGTCCAACTCGTACTCCCCTAGTTGTATCAAACCAGTGACATTTAAACAATAAAATTCAATCGTCACCATTCTATAAGTCAAACATAAGTAAGATCGCATAAAAATCTAACTCCTCTTCAAACCACACATTACCCCTAACATAACACTACTATGGGCGTCCATCGTAGGTCATTATAGATGTTGATTCTAAATTTATAATCACTTTCATAATATCCTCTAAAATGTCTAACATGTCGAGATAAACCATTGGACAATGAGAGAGTACGAATATCTATTTGAATGCCATGATCTGTATAAACCCAAAAGATAAAAATAACATTTCAAAAAGTATAATTATATAAATATATACTATTATAATAAATATATTGATCAAATATTTAATAGATAACATACATATTCATGGAGTCACCCTGCAAAAGTAGAATCTTTGTATTTTGATAATGCTTCATTAGATATGTTCACATGTTGATGTTTGATATTTACATCAAACAATCTTCAATATAAAGAAAGAAATATGTTAATTGTTTAAAAAGGAAAAATGAAAAATACAAAAGAACATGAGATTGCACGTACTTGAGAGAAGGACCAATCTATTCATAGTTCAAAAGGACATAAGTATGAATAATGTGTAGTTCTTCATCTTCAAGTGATCGAAAAATCATATTTCAGAGGCATATTTCTGCCCCTTGGGGCATCATAATCATTTTGTGGAGCAGCATTAAGCGGCATTGGGATTTCATCCACAAATTAAAAGAACAAAATATTGATATTTCTTGTACCATATAAGTCTCACATATTAAACCCCTCTAGATATGCCTTATTTGAAAATTTTTCTCTTTAAATATTGAATAAATCTTTCAAAAGGATACATCCATTTATAATGAGGTGGCCCACAAATGTGCGAGGCTCATACTAGTGAATTGGTAGATGCTCCATTGAATCAAAGAAACTTTGTGGCATGATTTTTTCTAACCTGCATAATATTAGGAAAATGCCATTATCTAACTGCTCATAGTGTTCAACAACCAATGATGTTGATGTGATGTCCTTAAAAAAATGACATAATTGTGTCGTAGCATTCCATAAAGAGTTGGGAATTAGATCACGAAAAGTAATAGACATAATCCTCTGGAAGATTGCATGACAGTCATGACTTTTAAATCCACTGATAGTGTAATCTTCACTGACAAGATTTGAAATATTTGAAGTATGAACATCACGTAATTTGAAAGACTTAATCGATTGGCAAACTCTTTCTACAACTATCCTGTTAATGCAATCTACACCTTTAATACATCTAATAATGACCATTAGTAGTCATTGGTAATTTACACTAATGTATTTTGTTAAGTGTTTAAAATATATAATATTTACCCAGGTTTTTAATGCAATTTTGTACTTATGGGTATAAACATTATTAATTAGGTGATATTTCTCATTATATTCTAGTTAATTAATATTATATGAGATATGCTTAATTTTGGTGTTTTAATGCAGAAAAAGATGAAACAAAGAAGCTGTGGAACTGTTGATCATGGCATTGGGCCCCACCCATTGATGGTTACAATTTATGGTGTTGACAAAGCTTGATGAGACATTTGAGTAGGTCGAAGAGTTAGAGACATGAGTGGACATCATAATTAATTAGACTATGCTGAGTTATGAACACCTTTATTGAATTCATTTATCAATTGGTCATCTTATCTTCTATATAAAAGAGTGGTCATTTGTTGTTTGGGATATCTCAACTCTTAGCTTAGAAGTAGTTTTAGTTTTTGTAATATTTATTTTTCATAATAAGAAGTAGTTTCTTCTTTATCATAATTTCTATTTTTATTATGAAATAATCATTTATTCTGTTCTAGAGAAGAACATTACTCAATATGGTTTAATTGAATTCATTTCAACCTCTTACTTTTTTATTCAATCGGATTGTTAGAATTATCATGTTCTTAATGCTACGAATAGACTGATCAAATATTTCTTAGATTACAAGATTTAATTAGATTTTGGGAAAAATTAATTAGATTAGTTATTGATAATTTATCATACGATGAGTCTTTTGACTTTTTTGTCGTTGTGGTTGGGAGATACACATTATCGTATGTGATTGTAAGGCAAATCTTAAGCGCTATTTTGTTGATTAATTAATTATCACTAGGAGGTAGAAATTGAGGCAAAATAACAGAAGCATGAAAGAGCGGGAGCCACCATGTCATATAATTATCCTAGATCAACAATTCGAGGGAATAAAAGATAAAAGCAAGATGTGATGAAGATTAATTTTATGTTAAGGGAAATTCAACTCTAGAATGCATTTTATCATTATAATATTTCTTAGATTTAGTTAAGTCACTTGTTTTTGTTTTGTTCATAATTTTTTTACTTTAATTAATTTAAGAAAATTCATCTTTTTGTGGGACGATACTTAAATTTATCATTATATTATTTGTATTGACCGTGTGTCCTTGCACATCATTAAAATAATTCAAACATATTTAAATGAACTTTATATATAGCTTGAGACTGTAAGCAAGAACACCACAAGTTAATTTAGGCACAGATAATATCGGTAACATACATTAGTGAATGTATATTTAAGAGGCAGGTCTCACTTAAAAATATCTTGTTTGGAGAAGTGTGAAATTAAAACAAAGCGAGTTTCAATAGTAGATGATTAGTCATCTACTTTTGTCCCTAATCAATCAAGGGCCCTAATCATCACATGACCCTAAAAGGTTATGCGTGAGTGTGTGTGTGTGTGTGTGTGTGTGTGTGTGTGTGTGTGTGTGTCTATTTAAGAGGCATGTATCACTTACAAAATCTTTTTTGAAGAATTATGAAATTTAAACATTACCGAGTTTAAATATTAGATGACTGATTATCTACTTTGGGCCCTAATCAATCAAGGGTCTTAATCATCAGTGTGTATTGAAGAGGCATGTTTCACTTACAAAATCATCTTGAGAGAATTGAAAAATTCAATATTACGAGTTAAATAGTAGATGATTGATCATCTACTTTGGACCCTAATCATCACATAAGGAATACATACGAATTACAATAAACAAAACTAAATAATTTCAATGACTATAAATCTTTAAAAAATGAACAATTTCTTGAATATATTATACTGAATCAACCATAATAAACAATAATTATGAATAATTACGTATAAATGAAAGATATATGATTAAAAGAATTACAACAATTACATAAATTACAGTTTTTTATAAATTTTAATTTCAGTTTAAAATCAGTTTCAATAAATATAAATTACATTAAATAGGAATAAATGATATAATCAATTTAAAAATAATTTAAATTAAAAAATAATACACAATTTCTATTTAAAAAATAATCCATTTGCATCAACAATTACATAAACAAATCAACATCAAACAATAATTAACATATCAATTACAGAAAAATTTACCTAGATGGCTATAAGGAGTCATTGGCGGTGAGGATCTCCAAAGCGAGCCAAAGTCTAGCAGCAAATGGCAGCTTTGGGTAGACAGCAACATCACGCAAGGAACTTGATCAATGGCAGTGTAACAACCTACCATCTTACACAATATTGTGGGCCTATTTGGTCAGGTGTTACTTAAAAATATAACTAACTAACCCGCCCTAACCCGCCCTACCTGATCAGGTGTGTTAAATGCTGCATAATTTCTATTAAAGAAAATAAGTCTAACTCATTAAAATAATTATCCCACAGTCTTGGACCGTTTCCCATATCCACATTTATAACACAAGAGAATAAAAAGGAAGTCCACTCATTATCCATTCACCAAACCTAAGTTTGTAAAAGAACCCCCAACCAAACTTTTATTCCTCCTTAGATGAGCTGAAATCAAACAATCTTGATTGACGTACACACCCAAGTCGGAATCAAGCTCAATGTAGTTCTACAGGCTCTCAGCTCTCAGGTCATTCTGAGATTATGGGCTCTCAGGTCATTCTGAGATTATGGGCTCCTCACACCGAATAACTGAAGTATGATATTTATAGGTGTCGAATGGCCGCCTAGGAAATCAAATGGTTGTCTAAGAAAATGAACAATCAATGATAAAAACAAACAGTCAATGAGAAAATAGATGGTTGTCTCGTCATATAAAATTTGACTCGACGGACAATAACAGTCGAACCGACTGGTTCAGACAATAAGACTCTGGTTCAAATTGTGGGTTTTTACCAAGTAGAATCAACTGAGTCGATTTCTTTTTTCCACGGTCTTTACAGGCAGCATCAGGCGTACCAAGATCGACGGCGGCGTTGGGCGAGGAGCTGGATTGTTGGTGGTGGTGTAGTGGGGTGGTGGATAGGGTAGTGGGGTGGTGTTTGAATAATTTTAATGACATGCAGGTATACACAGTCAATACAAGTAATATAATGATAAATTTAAGTATCGTCCCAGATGGAGATAAATTTTCTTAAATTAGTTAATGTAAAATAAATTATGAACAAAACAAAAATAAGTGACTTAACTAAATCTAAGTAATAACTTTAAATTAAAGAAAGAGTTATGAAGATAAAACTCGTTCTATAGTCGAATTTCCCTTCACATCTTTCTCTTATCTTTTATTCCATCGGATTGTCAATCTAGGATAATTATATGAAATGGTGGCTCCACTCCTTCATGATTCTATTATTTTGCCCAAATTTCTATCTCACGGTAATAATAGATTAATTAACAAAATAACGCATTAAGATTTACCTTACAATTACAAACGGTGTCGTATATCTCCCGACCACAACGACAAACAAGTCAAAAGACTTGTCGTATAATGAATTATCAATGACTACTCTAATTAATTTCTCCCAAAATCTAATTAAATCTCATGTTCAAAGAAATAGGTGATGTAACATCCCACTTTCGGTTCACTTAAGAACCGGATCAAAAATGTTACGATCGAGTCGAGACATGTTTAATATTATTAGTCAGTGAGACTCGATCAATAAAATAGATCGAAATAACCCTCTTGGTGTCATGAGAATGGAAGACATTGTCAAATAAACATCAAAATACATCAAATATAAATAAATGCAAGAAAGAAAATCTTATGTTGAGCTCAAGTGTGTGTAGGATTTATCTGTCCTTCCGCCAAAGTCGATACAGGATTTGCGAGACCTACATATATTATAAGAAAACCGTCAGTAACGAATATTACTGGTCCGAAAATAACTAATACAATCTGGCAAATGG